>OV651829.1:19837342-19919842 GCA_927349885.1 Psylliodes chrysocephalus | reverse complement strand
CAGACACAGACACAGACACAGACACAGACACAGACACAGACACAGACACAGACACAGACACAGACACAGACACAGACACAGACACAGACACAGACACAGACACAGACACAGACACAGACACAGACACAGACACAGACACAGACACAGACACAGACACAGACACAGACACAGACACAGACACAGACACAGACACAGACACAGACACAGACACAGACACAGACACAGACACAGACACAGACACAGACACAGACACAGACACAGACACAGACACAGACACAGACACAGACACAGACACAGACACAGACACAGACACAGACACAGACACAGACACAGACACAGACACAGACACAGACACAGACACAGACACAGACACAGACACAGACACAGACACAGACACAGACACAGACACAGACACAGACACAGACACAGACACAGACACAGACACAGACACAGACACAGACACAGACACAGACACAGACACAGACACAGACACAGACACAGACACAGACACAGACACAGACACAGACACAGACACAGACACAGACACAGACAGACACAGACACAGACACAGACACAGACACAGACACAGACACAGACACAGACAGACACAGACACAGACACAGACACAGACACAGACACAGACACAGACACAGACACAGACACAGACACAGACACAGACACAGACACAGACACAGACACAGACACAGACACAGACACAGACACAGACACAGACACAGACAGACACAGACACAGACACAGACACAGACACAGACACAGACACAGACACAGACACAGACACAGACACAGACACAGACACAGACACAGACACAGACACAGACACAGACACAGACACAGACACAGACACAGACACAGACACAGACACAGACACAGACACAGACACAGACACAGACACAGACACAGACACAGACACAGACACAGACACAGACACAGACACAGACACAGACACAGACACAGACACAGACACAGACACAGACACAGACACAGACACAGACACAGACACAGACACAGACACAGACACAGACACAGACACAGACACAGACACAGACACAGACACAGACACAGACACAGACACAGACACAGACACAGACACAGACACAGACACAGACACAGACACAGACACAGACACAGACACAGACACAGACACAGACACAGACACAGACACAGACACAGACACAGACACAGACACAGACACAGACACAGACACAGACACAGACACAGACACAGACACAGACACAGACACAGACACAGACACAGACACAGACACAGACACAGACACAGACACAGACACAGACACAGACACAGACACAGACACAGACACAGACACAGACACAGACACAGACACAGACACAGACACAGACACAGACACAGACACAGACACAGACACAGACACAGACACAGACACAGACACAGACACAGACACAGACACAGACACAGACACAGACACAGACACAGACACAGACACAGACACAGACACAGACACAGACACAGACACAGACACAGACACAGACACAGACACAGACACAGACACAGACACAGACACAGACACAGACACAGACACAGACACAGACACAGACACAGACACAGACACAGACACAGACACAGACACAGACACAGACACAGACACAGACACAGACACAGACACAGACACAGACACAGACACAGACACAGACACAGACACAGACACAGACACAGACACAGACACAGACACAGACACAGACACAGACACAGACACAGACACAGACACAGACACAGACACAGACACAGACACAGACACAGACACAGACACAGACACAGACACAGACACAGACACAGACACAGACACAGACACAGACACAGACACAGACACAGACACAGACACAGACACAGACACAGACACAGACACAGACACAGACACAGACACAGACACAGACACAGACACAGACACAGACACAGACACAGACACAGACACAGACACAGACACAGACACAGACACAGACACAGACACAGACACAGACACAGACACAGACACAGACACAGACACAGACACAGACACAGACACAGACACAGACACAGACACAGACACAGACACAGACACAGACACAGACACAGACACAGACACAGACACAGACACAGACACAGACACAGACACAGACACAGACACAGACACAGACACAGACACAGACACAGACACAGACACAGACACAGACACAGACACAGACACAGACACAGACACAGACACAGACACAGACACAGACACAGACACAGACACAGACACAGACACAGACACAGACACAGACACAGACACAGACACAGACACAGACACAGACACAGACACAGACACAGACACAGACACAGACACAGACACAGACACAGACACAGACACAGACACAGACACAGACACAGACACAGACACAGACACAGACACAGACACAGACACAGACACAGACACAGACACAGACACAGACACAGACACAGACACAGACACAGACACAGACACAGACACAGACACAGACACAGACACAGACACAGACACAGACACAGACACAGACACAGACACAGACACAGACACAGACACAGACACAGACACAGACACAGACACAGACACAGACACAGACACAGACACAGACACAGACACAGACACAGACACAGACACAGACACAGACACAGACACAGACACAGACACAGACACAGACACAGACACAGACACAGACACAGACACAGACACAGACACAGACACAGACACAGACACAGACACAGACACAGACACAGACACAGACACAGACACAGACACAGACACAGACACAGACACAGACACAGACACAGACACAGACACAGACACAGACACAGACACAGACACAGACACAGACACAGACACAGACACAGACACAGACACAGACACAGACACAGACACAGACACAGACACAGACACAGACACAGACACAGACACAGACACAGACACAGACACAGACACAGACACAGACACAGACACAGACACAGACACAGACACAGACACAGACACAGACACAGACACAGACACAGACACAGACACAGACACAGACACAGACACAGACACAGACACAGACACAGACACAGACACAGACACAGACACAGACACAGACACAGACACAGACACAGACACAGACACAGACACAGACACAGACACAGACACAGACACAGACACAGACACAGACACAGACACAGACACAGACACAGACACAGACACAGACACAGACACAGACACAGACACAGACACAGACACAGACACAGACACAGACACAGACACAGACACAGACACAGACACAGACACAGACACAGACACAGACACAGACACAGACACAGACACAGACACAGACACAGACACAGACACAGACACAGACACAGACACAGACACAGACACAGACACAGACACAGACACAGACACAGACACAGACACAGACACAGACACAGACACAGACACAGACACAGACACAGACACAGACACAGACACAGACACAGACACAGACACAGACACAGACACAGACACAGACACAGACACAGACACAGACACAGACACAGACACAGACACAGACACAGACACAGACACAGACACAGACACAGACACAGACACAGACACAGACACAGACACAGACACAGACACAGACACAGACACAGACACAGACACAGACACAGACACAGACACAGACACAGACACAGACACAGACACAGACACAGACACAGACACAGACACAGACACAGACACAGACACAGACACAGACACAGACACAGACACAGACACAGACACAGACACAGACACAGACACAGACACAGACACAGACACAGACACAGACACAGACACAGACACAGACACAGACACAGACACAGACACAGACACAGACACAGACACAGACACAGACACAGACACAGACACAGACACAGACACAGACACAGACACAGACACAGACACAGACACAGACACAGACACAGACACAGACACAGACACAGACACAGACACAGACACAGACACAGACACAGACACAGACACAGACACAGACACAGACACAGACACAGACACAGACACAGACACAGACACAGACACAGACACAGACACAGACACAGACACAGACACAGACACAGACACAGACACAGACACAGACACAGACACAGACACAGACACAGACACAGACACAGACACAGACACAGACACAGACACAGACACAGACACAGACACAGACACAGACACAGACCAGACACAGACACAGACACAGACACAGACACAGACACAGACACAGACACAGACACAGACACAGACACAGACACAGACACAGACACAGACACAGACACAGACACAGACACAGACACAGACACAGACACAGACACAGACACAGACACAGACACAGACACAGACACAGACACAGACACAGACACAGACACAGACACAGACACAGACACAGACACAGACACAGACACAGACACAGACACAGACACAGACACAGACACAGACACAGACACAGACACAGACACAGACACAGACACAGACACAGACACAGACACAGACACAGACACAGACACAGACACAGACACAGACACAGACACAGACACAGACACAGACACAGACACAGACACAGACACAGACACAGACACAGACACAGACACAGACACAGACACAGACACAGACACAGACACAGACACAGACACAGACACAGACACAGACACAGACACAGACACAGACACAGACACAGACACAGACACAGACACAGACACAGACACAGACACAGACACAGACACAGACACAGACACAGACACAGACACAGACACAGACACAGACACAGACACAGACACAGACACAGACACAGACACAGACACAGACACAGACACAGACACAGACACAGACACAGACACAGACACAGACACAGACACAGACACAGACACAGACACAGACACAGACACAGACACAGACACAGACACAGACACAGACACAGACACAGACACAGACACAGACACAGACACAGACACAGACACAGACACAGACACAGACACAGACACAGACACAGACACAGACACAGACACAGACACAGACACAGACACAGACACAGACACAGACACAGACACAGACACAGACACAGACACAGACACAGACACAGACACAGACACAGACACAGACACAGACACAGACACAGACACAGACACAGACACAGACACAGACACAGACACAGACACAGACACAGACACAGACACAGACACAGACACAGACACAGACACAGACACAGACACAGACACAGACACAGACACAGACACAGACACAGACACAGACACAGACACAGACACAGACACAGACACAGACACAGACACAGACACAGACACAGACACAGACACAGACACAGACACAGACACAGACACAGACACAGACACAGACACAGACACAGACACAGACACAGACACAGACACAGACACAGACACAGACACAGACACAGACACAGACACAGACACAGACACAGACACAGACACAGACACAGACACAGACACAGACACAGACACAGACACAGACACAGACACAGACACAGACACAGACACAGACACAGACACAGACACAGACACAGACACAGACACAGACACAGACACAGACACAGACACAGACACAGACACAGACACAGACACAGACACAGACACAGACACAGACACAGACACAGACACAGACACAGACACAGACACAGACACAGACACAGACACAGACACAGACACAGACACAGACACAGACACAGACACAGACACAGACACAGACACAGACACAGACACAGACACAGACACAGACACAGACACAGACACAGACACAGACACAGACACAGACACAGACACAGACACAGACACAGACACAGACACAGACACAGACACAGACACAGACACAGACACAGACACAGACACAGACACAGACACAGACACAGACACAGACACAGACACAGACACAGACACAGACACAGACACAGACACAGACACAGACACAGACACAGACACAGACACAGACACAGACACAGACACAGACACAGACACAGACACAGACACAGACACAGACACAGACACAGACACAGACACAGACACAGACACAGACACAGACACAGACACAGACACAGACACAGACACAGACACAGACACAGACACAGACACAGACACAGACACAGACACAGACACAGACACAGACACAGACACAGACACAGACACAGACACAGACACAGACACAGACACAGACACAGACACAGACACAGACACAGACACAGACACAGACACAGACACAGACACAGACACAGACACAGACACAGACACAGACACAGACACAGACACAGACACAGACACAGACACAGACACAGACACAGACACAGACACAGACACAGACACAGACACAGACACAGACACAGACAGACACAGACACAGACACAGACACAGACACAGACACAGACACAGACACAGACACAGACACAGACACAGACACAGACACAGACACAGACACAGACACAGACAGACACAGACACAGACACAGACACAGACACAGACACAGACACAGACACAGACACAGACACAGACACAGACACAGACACAGACACAGACACAGACACAGACACAGACACAGACACAGACACAGACACAGACACAGACACAGACACAGACACAGACACAGACACAGACACAGACACAGACACAGACACAGACACAGACACAGACACAGACACAGACACAGACACAGACACAGACACAGACACAGACACAGACACAGACACAGACACAGACACAGACACAGACACAGACACAGACACAGACACAGACACAGACACAGACACAGACACAGACACAGACACAGACACAGACACAGACACAGACACAGACACAGACACAGACACAGACACAGACACAGACACAGACACAGACACAGACACAGACACAGACACAGACACAGACACAGACACAGACACAGACACAGACACAGACACAGACACAGACACAGACACAGACACAGACACAGACACAGACACAGACACAGACACAGACACAGACACAGACACAGACACAGACACAGACACAGACACAGACACAGACACAGACACAGACACAGACACAGACACAGACACAGACACAGACACAGACACAGACACAGACACAGACACAGACACAGACACAGACACAGACACAGACACAGACACAGACACAGACACAGACACACACACAGACACAGACACAGACACAGACACAGACACAGACACAGACACAGACACAGACACAGACACAGACACAGACACAGACACAGACACAGACACAGACACAGACACAGACACAGACACAGACACAGACACAGACACAGACACAGACACAGACACAGACACACGACACAGACACAGACACAGACACAGACACAGACACAGACACAGACACAGACACAGACACAGACACAGACACAGACACAGACACAGACACAGACACAGACACAGACACAGACACAGACACAGACACAGACACAGACACAGACACAGACACAGACACAGACACAGACACAGACACAGACACAGACACAGACACAGACACAGACACAGACACAGACACAGACACAGACACAGACACAGACACAGACACACAGACACAGACACAGACACAGACACAGACACAGACACAGACACAGACACAGACACAGACACAGACACAGACACAGACACAGACACAGACACAGACACAGACAGACACAGACACAGACACAGACACAGACACAGACACAGACACAGACACAGACACAGACACAGACACAGACACAGACACAGACACAGACACAGACACAGACACAGACACAGACACAGACACAGACACAGACACAGACACAGACACAGACACAGACACAGACACAGACACAGACACAGACACAGACACAGACACAGACACAGACACAGACACAGACACAGACACAGACACAGACACAGACACAGACACAGACACAGACACAGACACAGACACAGACACAGACACAGACACAGACACAGACACAGACACAGACACAGACACAGACACAGACACAGACACAGACACAGACACAGACACAGACACAGACACAGACACAGACACAGACACAGACACAGACACAGACACAGACACAGACACAGACACAGACACAGACACAGACACAGACACAGACACAGACACAGACACAGACACAGACACAGACACAGACACAGACACAGACACAGACACAGACACAGACACAGACACAGACACAGACACAGACACAGACACAGACACAGACACAGACACAGACACAGACACAGACACAGACACAGACACAGACACAGACACAGACACAGACACAGACACAGACACAGACACAGACACAGACACAGACACAGACACAGACACAGACACAGACACAGACACAGACACAGACACAGACACAGACACAGACACAGACACAGACACAGACACAGACACAGACACAGACACAGACACAGACACAGACACAGACACAGACACAGACACAGACACAGACACAGACACAGACACAGACACAGACACAGACACAGACACAGACACAGACACAGACACAGACACAGACACAGACACAGACACAGACACAGACACAGACACAGACACAGACACAGACACAGACACAGACACAGACACAGACACAGACACAGACACAGACACAGACACAGACACAGACACAGACACAGACACAGACACAGACACAGACACAGACACAGACACAGACACAGACACAGACACAGACACAGACACAGACACAGACACAGACACAGACACAGACACAGACACAGACACAGACACAGACACAGACACAGACACAGACACAGACACAGACACAGACACAGACACAGACACAGACACAGACACAGACACAGACACAGACACAGACACAGACACAGACACAGACACAGACACAGACACAGACACAGACACAGACACAGACACAGACACAGACACAGACACAGACACAGACACAGACACAGACACAGACACAGACACAGACACAGACACAGACACAGACACAGACACAGACACAGACACAGACACAGACACAGACACAGACACAGACACAGACACAGACACAGACACAGACACAGACACAGACACAGACACAGACACAGACACAGACACAGACACAGACACAGACACAGACACAGACACAGACACAGACACAGACACAGACACAGACACAGACACAGACACAGACACAGACACAGACACAGACACAGACACAGACACAGACACAGACACAGACACAGACACAGACACAGACACAGACACAGACACAGACACAGACACAGACACAGACACAGACACAGACACAGACACAGACACAGACACAGACACAGACACAGACACAGACACAGACACAGACACAGACACAGACACAGACACAGACACAGACACAGACACAGACACAGACACAGACACAGACACAGACACAGACACAGACACAGACACAGACACAGACACAGACACAGACACAGACACAGACACAGACACAGACACAGACACAGACACAGACACAGACACAGACACAGACACAGACACAGACACAGACACAGACACAGACACAGACACAGACACAGACACAGACACAGACACAGACACAGACACAGACACAGACACAGACACAGACACAGACACAGACACAGACACAGACACAGACACAGACACAGACACAGACACAGACACAGACACAGACACAGACACAGACACAGACACAGACACAGACACAGACACAGACACAGACACAGACACAGACACAGACACAGACACAGACACAGACACAGACACAGACACAGACACAGACACAGACACAGACACAGACACAGACACAGACACAGACACAGACACAGACACAGACACAGACACAGACACAGACACAGACACAGACACAGACACAGACACAGACACAGACACAGACACACAGACACAGACACAGACACAGACACAGACACAGACACAGACACAGACACAGACACAGACACAGACACAGACACAGACACAGACACAGACACAGACACAGACACAGACACAGACACAGACACAGACACAGACACAGACACAGACACAGACACAGACACAGACACAGACACAGACACAGACACAGACACAGACACAGACACAGACACAGACACAGACACAGACACAGACACAGACACAGACACAGACACAGACACAGACACAGACACAGACACAGACACAGACACAGACACAGACACAGACACAGACACAGACACAGACACAGACACAGACACAGACACAGACACAGACACAGACACAGACACAGACACAGACACAGACACAGACACAGACACAGACACAGACACAGACACAGACACAGACACAGACACAGACACAGACACAGACACAGACACAGACACAGACACAGACACAGACACAGACACAGACACAGACACAGACACAGACACAGACACAGACACAGACACAGACACAGACACAGACACAGACACAGACACAGACACAGACACAGACACAGACACAGACACAGACACAGACACAGACACAGACACAGACACAGACACAGACACAGACACAGACACAGACACAGACACAGACACAGACACAGACACAGACACAGACACAGACACAGACACAGACACAGACACAGACACAGACACAGACACAGACACACAGACACAGACACAGACACAGACACAGACACAGACACAGACACAGACACAGACACAGACACAGACACAGACACAGACACAGACACAGACACAGACACAGACACAGACACAGACACAGACACAGACACAGACACAGACACAGACACAGACACAGACACAGACACAGACACAGACACAGACACAGACACAGACACAGACACAGACACAGACACAGACACAGACACAGACACAGACACAGACACAGACACAGACACAGACACAGACACAGACACAGACACAGACACAGACACAGACACAGACACAGACACAGACACAGACACAGACACAGACACAGACACAGACACAGACACAGACACAGACACAGACACAGACACAGACACAGACACAGACACAGACACAGACACAGACACAGACACAGACACAGACACAGACACACAGACACAGACACAGACACAGACACAGACACAGACACAGACACAGACACAGACACAGACACAGACACAGACACAGACACAGACACAGACACAGACACAGACACAGACACAGACACAGACACAGACACAGACACAGACACAGACACAGACACAGACACAGACACAGACACAGACACAGACACAGACACAGACACAGACACAGACACAGACACAGACACAGACACAGACACAGACACAGACACAGACACAGACACAGACACAGACACAGACACAGACACAGACACAGACACAGACACAGACACAGACACAGACACAGACACAGACACAGACACAGACACAGACACAGACACAGACACAGACACAGACACAGACACAGACACAGACACAGACACAGACACAGACACAGACACAGACACAGACACAGACACAGACACAGACACAGACACAGACACAGACACAGACACAGACACAGACACAGACACAGACACAGACACAGACACAGACACAGACACAGACACAGACACAGACACAGACACAGACACAGACACAGACACAGACACAGACACAGACACAGACACAGACACAGACACAGACACAGACACAGACACAGACACAGACACAGACACAGACACAGACACAGACACAGACACAGACACAGACACAGACACAGACACAGACACAGACACAGACACAGACACAGACACAGACACAGACACAGACACAGACACAGACACAGACACAGACACAGACACAGACACAGACACAGACACAGACACAGACACAGACACAGACACAGACACAGACACAGACACAGACACAGACACAGACACAGACACAGACACAGACACAGACACAGACACAGACACAGACACAGACACAGACACAGACACAGACACAGACACAGACACAGACACAGACACAGACACAGACACAGACACAGACACAGACACAGACACAGACACAGACACAGACACAGACACAGACACAGACACAGACACAGACACAGACACAGACACAGACACAGACACAGACACAGACACAGACACAGACACAGACACAGACACAGACACAGACACAGACACAGACACAGACACAGACACAGACACAGACACAGACACAGACACAGACACAGACACAGACACAGACACAGACACAGACACAGACACAGACACAGACACAGACACAGACACAGACACAGACACAGACACAGACACAGACACAGACACAGACACAGACACAGACACAGACACAGACACAGACACAGACACAGACACAGACACAGACACAGACACAGACACAGACACAGACACAGACACAGACACAGACACAGACACAGACACAGACACAGACACAGACACAGACACAGACACAGACACAGACACAGACACAGACACAGACACAGACACAGACACAGACACAGACACAGACACAGACACAGACACAGACACAGACACAGACACAGACACAGACACAGACACAGACACAGACACAGACACAGACACAGACACAGACACAGACACAGACACAGACACAGACACAGACACAGACACAGACACAGACACAGACACAGACACAGACACAGACACAGACACAGACACAGACACAGACACAGACACAGACACAGACACAGACACAGACACAGACACAGACACAGACACAGACACAGACACAGACACAGACACAGACACAGACACAGACACAGACACAGACACAGACACAGACACAGACACAGACACAGACACAGACACAGACACAGACACAGACACAGACACAGACACAGACACAGACACAGACACAGACACAGACACAGACACAGACACAGACACAGACACAGACACAGACACAGACACAGACACAGACACAGACACAGACACAGACACAGACACAGACACAGACACAGACACAGACACAGACACAGACACAGACACAGACACAGACACAGACACAGACACAGACACAGACACAGACACAGACACAGACACAGACACAGACACAGACACAGACACAGACACAGACACAGACACAGACACAGACACAGACACAGACACAGACACAGACACAGACACAGACACAGACACAGACACAGACACAGACACAGACACAGACACAGACACAGACACAGACACAGACACAGACACAGACACAGACACAGACACAGACACAGACACAGACACAGACACAGACACAGACACAGACACAGACACAGACACAGACACAGACACAGACACAGACACAGACACAGACACAGACACAGACACAGACACAGACACAGACACAGACACAGACACAGACACAGACACAGACACAGACACAGACACAGACACAGACACAGACACAGACACAGACACAGACACAGACACAGACACAGACACAGACACAGACACAGACACAGACACAGACACAGACACAGACACAGACACAGACACAGACACAGACACAGACACAGACACAGACACAGACACAGACACAGACACAGACACAGACACAGACACAGACACAGACACAGACACAGACACAGACACAGACACAGACACAGACACAGACACAGACACAGACACAGACACAGACACAGACACAGACACAGACACAGACACAGACACAGACACAGACACAGACACAGACACAGACACAGACACAGACACAGACACAGACACAGACACAGACACAGACACAGACACAGACACAGACACAGACACAGACACAGACACAGACACAGACACAGACACAGACACAGACACAGACACAGACACAGACACAGACACAGACACAGACACAGACACAGACACAGACACAGACACAGACACAGACACAGACACAGACACAGACACAGACACAGACACAGACACAGACACAGACACAGACACAGACACAGACACAGACACAGACACAGACACAGACACAGACACAGACACAGACACAGACACAGACACAGACAGACACAGACACAGACACAGACACAGACACAGACACAGACACAGACACAGACAGACACAGACACAGACACAGACACAGACACAGACACAGACACAGACACAGACACAGACACAGACACAGACACAGACACAGACACAGACACAGACACAGACACAGACACAGACACAGACACAGACACAGACACAGACACAGACACAGACACAGACACAGACACAGACACAGACACAGACACAGACACAGACACAGACACAGACACAGACACAGACACAGACACAGACACAGACACAGACACAGACACAGACACAGACACAGACACAGACACAGACACAGACACAGACACAGACACAGACACAGACACAGACACAGACACAGACACAGACACAGACACAGACACAGACACAGACACAGACACAGACACAGACACAGACACAGACACAGACACAGACACAGACACAGACACAGACACAGACACAGACACAGACACAGACACAGACACAGACACAGACACAGACACAGACACAGACACAGACACAGACACAGACACAGACACAGACACAGACACAGACACAGACACAGACACAGACACAGACACAGACACAGACACAGACACAGACACAGACACAGACACAGACACAGACACAGACACAGACACAGACACAGACACAGACACAGACACAGACACAGACACAGACACAGACACAGACACAGACACAGACACAGACACAGACACAGACACAGACACAGACACAGACACAGACACAGACACAGACACAGACACAGACACAGACACAGACACAGACACAGACACAGACACAGACACAGACACAGACACAGACACAGACACAGACACAGACACAGACACAGACACAGACACAGACACAGACACAGACACAGACACAGACACAGACACAGACACAGACACAGACACAGACACAGACACAGACACAGACACAGACACAGACACAGACACAGACACAGACACAGACACAGACACAGACACAGACACAGACACAGACACAGACACAGACACAGACACAGACACAGACACAGACACAGACACAGACACAGACACAGACACAGACACAGACACAGACACAGACACAGACACAGACACAGACACAGACACAGACACAGACACAGACACAGACACAGACACAGACACAGACACAGACACAGACACAGACACAGACACAGACACAGACACAGACACAGACACAGACACAGACACAGACACAGACACAGACACAGACACAGACACAGACACAGACACAGACACAGACACAGACACAGACACAGACACAGACACAGACACAGACACAGACACAGACACAGACACAGACACAGACACAGACACAGACACAGACACAGACACAGACACAGACACAGACACAGACACAGACACAGACACAGACACAGACACAGACACAGACACAGACACAGACACAGACACAGACACAGACACAGACACAGACACAGACACAGACACAGACACAGACACAGACACAGACACAGACACAGACACAGACACAGACACAGACACAGACACAGACACAGACACAGACACAGACACAGACACAGACACAGACACAGACACAGACACAGACACAGACACAGACACAGACACAGACACAGACACAGACACAGACACAGACACAGACACAGACACAGACACAGACACAGACACAGACACAGACACAGACACAGACACAGACACAGACACAGACACAGACACAGACACAGACACAGACACAGACACAGACACAGACACAGACACAGACACAGACACAGACACAGACACAGACACAGACACAGACACAGACACAGACACAGACACAGACACAGACACAGACACAGACACAGACACAGACACAGACACAGACACAGACACAGACACAGACACAGACACAGACACAGACACAGACACAGACACAGACACAGACACAGACACAGACACAGACACAGACACAGACACAGACACAGACACAGACACAGACACAGACACAGACACAGACACAGACACAGACACAGACACAGACACAGACACAGACACAGACACAGACACAGACACAGACACAGACACAGACACAGACACAGACACAGACACAGACACAGACACAGACACAGACACAGACACAGACACAGACACAGACACAGACACAGACACAGACACAGACACAGACACAGACACAGACACAGACACAGACACAGACACAGACACAGACACAGACACAGACACAGACACAGACACAGACACAGACACAGACACAGACACAGACACAGACACAGACACAGACACAGACACAGACACAGACACAGACACAGACACAGACACAGACACAGACACAGACACAGACACAGACACAGACACAGACACAGACACAGACACAGACACAGACACAGACACAGACACAGACACAGACACAGACACAGACACAGACACAGACACAGACACAGACACAGACACAGACACAGACACAGACACAGACACAGACACAGACACAGACACAGACACAGACACAGACACAGACACAGACACAGACACAGACACAGACACAGACACAGACACAGACACAGACACAGACACAGACACAGACACAGACACAGACACAGACACAGACACAGACACAGACACAGACACAGACACAGACACAGACACAGACACAGACACAGACACAGACACAGACACAGACACAGACACAGACACAGACACAGACACAGACACAGACACAGACACAGACACAGACACAGACACAGACACAGACACAGACACAGACACAGACACAGACACAGACACAGACACAGACACAGACACAGACACAGACACAGACACAGACACAGACACAGACACAGACACAGACACAGACACAGACACAGACACAGACACAGACACAGACACAGACACAGACACAGACACAGACACAGACACAGACACAGACACAGACACAGACACAGACACAGACACAGACACAGACACAGACACAGACACAGACACAGACACAGACACAGACACAGACACAGACACAGACACAGACACAGACACAGACACAGACACAGACACAGACACAGACACAGACACAGACACAGACACAGACACAGACACAGACACAGACACAGACACAGACACAGACACAGACACAGACACAGACACAGACACAGACACAGACACAGACACAGACACAGACACAGACACAGACACAGACACAGACACAGACACAGACACAGACACAGACACAGACACAGACACAGACACAGACACAGACACAGACACAGACACAGACACAGACACAGACACAGACACAGACACAGACACAGACACAGACACAGACACAGACACAGACACAGACACAGACACAGACACAGACACAGACACAGACACAGACACAGACACAGACACAGACACAGACACAGACACAGACACAGACACAGACACAGACACAGACACAGACACAGACACAGACACAGACACAGACACAGACACAGACACAGACACAGACACAGACACAGACACAGACACAGACACAGACACAGACACAGACACAGACACAGACACAGACACAGACACAGACACAGACACAGACACAGACACAGACACAGACACAGACACAGACACAGACACAGACACAGACACAGACACAGACACAGACACAGACACAGACACAGACACAGACACAGACACAGACACAGACACAGACACAGACACAGACACAGACACAGACACAGACACAGACACAGACACAGACACAGACACAGACACAGACACAGACACAGACACAGACACAGACACAGACACAGACACAGACACAGACACAGACACAGACACAGACACAGACACAGACACAGACACAGACACAGACACAGACACAGACACAGACACAGACACAGACACAGACACAGACACAGACACAGACACAGACACAGACACAGACACAGACACAGACACAGACACAGACACAGACACAGACACAGACACAGACACAGACACAGACACAGACACAGACACAGACACAGACACAGACACAGACACAGACACAGACACAGACACAGACACAGACACAGACACAGACACAGACACAGACACAGACACAGACACAGACACAGACACAGACACAGACACAGACACAGACACAGACACAGACACAGACACACACACACCCACCTCAAAACGTAAAAATCCGTCGAAAACTCGAGGTCGAAAAAATCATGATTCCTATACTTTCCTTATATCTGTATACAGATAGGAAAGTAAAAATAATTCTAATCAAAAATTGCGTCTTATTAGTTTTCGATACTCACGCGTCGATTCCTCATAGAATAATCATGCTCGAAGTGACAAATTATGATATAATATTTAAAATGATACAAAAAAATGCTTATTAATGAATCGAGTGACATTGACTATTTAATTATTTTATTCATCTTTTGAAAATGGTAATTTTGTATAAATATATTAACTCTGAATGAACGTGTTTCAATTTGACCTTCACCTATCGTATTATTTAAATTTCTAACAAAATCTGCATGGTCTTAAATCTTTTTTTACTTTCCTGTCTGTGCACAGAAGAAATATATAGAAATCGTGATTTTTTTTGACTGTTTTTGGTTTTGGGGTCCCTGAATCCGTTTTGTCCATGATTGTGAAAAAAATTTTAATAAAAGTGGGTGGGTTATATTTAAAAAAGTTCTAACTCAAAAATGAATATTAACTTGAATTTTTTGGAAAAAATCAAGCTCAATAAGGGGATGAAGCCTATTGATTCTGAAAAAAAAAAAAAAAAAGGCGAAAACCCTAGTTTATTAAAAGTGTCCAAGATCTTGTTGACAAGTTAAATTTCATGTAGGGAAGAGCTTTGTTTCCATCCATAACCTTTAAAACTATTACAGATTTATTAAAAGAAGAAGTTGATATAGTTGAAAAACTCAACAAAACACAAAAAAATGATAAAGATAAGGACAGTTTCAAAAAAAGCTAGGGTTGGAACTTTCTGCACTCAAGAAGTCCAGAATATTCATAAAGGATAGATCCAATAAATATTAGTAACTTAAATTTGAATTAAATATTGATAAAAAAAAAGGATTGGGTGCAAATCATAATGTAGAGTGCCAACATTAAAGTATTTTACTCTATTTCCTTACCGCCTTAGGTGTATTTTCATATTCTTATTCCATGCATTTCGTTGTTAAGGCATGATGATGGCTATTATGCTGAAACGGGTTGCTAATTTTTTTATACAAATATTATTTTGCGGTATTTATTAAGTATTTATTTATTTCATTATTGTTTCAACATTTTAGAGTTCAAGCTAACTACGCCTTGTGGAGGGCAGCATCTGATTCTGTGCCTTATCTAACCGAACGACTTAGAAAGAGACAATTAGAATTTACAGCAGTTATTACGGGACAGACAGAAGAAGTTGCCAGATGGAAGGAGTGCATTAGCATTACCTCAGGAAGGTAAGAATTATAATACATTATGGAACTTTTAATAAGGACTGAAATTAGTACTACCGAAACTGTATTTACTAATTTTAAACATCAAAATATTATTAGTATGTTCATAGCTTCTGGTGCTCTCTATGTCAGAAAATACTTCAACGAACAAGCTAGAAGGAACGTGCAAGAAATGGTGAATGACATTCGATTACAGTTCGAAGATATTCTTAAAGTAGTAGATTGGATGGACGATAAAACCAGAATGATCGCTTTGGATAAGGCCAAATCTATAGCAACGCATATTGCATACCCAGATGAGTTGTTGGATGATAAAAAGTTGACTGAATTCTATGATGGAGTAAGTAAAATGAATTTATCATTCGTATTAATTCATAGAGAAAAAAATGTTTAAATTGTAATTATTGAATTTGGTTTTCTTTTCATTTTTAGTTGGAAGTTAGTTCGGAAAAATACATTAAGTCTGTTTTGAATCTCGAATTATTCAGTACAAGATTTGCATACAAACGTTTGAGAGAACCTGTAAACAAAACTGACTGGATCGCTCATAGTCAAGCTGCTGTCGTCAACGCTTTCTATTCCACGAGCGAAAACAGTATTGGTGAGTATCAAAAATTAGTTTTTTCCGGGAATTTCTATGGGTACCTATATGACTTTTTTATAACGTGTTTTACCTGAAAAGTAAAAAATAATGGATCGTCTGGATTTAGGAAAATATCTGAAAACCTTAAGTATGCTTTCTCTTTCCTTAGAATAAATAATTGTTCTATTCGCAATAAAGTTTTATTATTAAATTTGTTTCGTTTTGGTTTTTCTGTTTCCATATTTTCATTAAAAAAGTTAAAATTATTAATTTAATATAAGAATCATACAAAGGAGTATACAACAATTGGTATATTGAAAATTGCAGTCATAGTTTTATTAATATTATTATTTATTTTCTCGAATATCGCGTAACTATTTTTAGCTACGGTTAATGTTTCTGGTATTACAAGTTCATCTAAATGTATCTCATTTATTAGAATTTCACCTTTCTCAATATTGACAGGAAGTGATTTTAATAGCCTTTCTATAGGTCCTACTGAAAATTATATTTTAATATCTAAAGGTTGTCTAAATTCTATAAAAATAATAACTTGATCGCTAATTAATCTATTATTAGTAAAATCAATATTTAAATTCATTTTTATTAAATCCTATAATTCCATCAAAAAACCCGTGAAATTCGTATAATATAAAGTTAATATTATAATTATCATATTTAATTTCTCGGAAAGCCGGTATCTCCGCTTGAAACCTAATATGCTTGCTCACAAGTGCTGTGTTAATGTCTACATTGGAATGAAAATGCAGTTTGGATAAACATTTTTCCCTACTGATGGTCTGATAATAGATTTTGCACTACCTGTATCGATTAGTAGTTTATTTTGGTTAAATAATTTCAATGTATGGTAGGGGATTAGTTAATGAAATATTTATTTCGACTTGGTCTGATTTGTGCTTGAGGCTCGATGTTGAAAATTTTTATTTTTAAAATTATTTGTATCCTACTCTACAGGGTTAGTCAAATTTTCAAATTTATTTTCAGATTCGTTTGTATAATATTGATTTTATAATTCCTCATAATGATGATTATCATTAGAATAAATATTCAGCTACAAAATTCGGTTTTTGACCATCATTTTCTTAATATCCGTTATTAATATATCTATTATTGGGCCTGTTGTTTGGAACAAAAGATCTAGTATCAAATGAAGGATTTCTAGAGGTCATAGACATTCGCTTCGGTTTTGGCAATCGATTTTGTGGTATTTGATTAGGTTTGAAAACATTACGTGTAGGTCCAAATACTTGAGCGTTAGTTGGATAGTTTTAAGGTGGCTGATGCTGTGGTGTTATATTAATTGACTGACTAGGAAAGACCTGGTTTTTGATTGTTAGGTTGAGATTAATTTTAATTTTATATATTTAAATTTGAATATTATGTGTTTTATTGTGGTTAAAAATGATTTTTGTCCTAGTTGCAATATTTTGTGATTTAAATTGATTAAGTCTAGGAAATTATTTTTTTCTCTCTTTTAATTGAAATTACCGTAAAAACTTATGCCGGTTTTTTGAGATGCATGTTGTTTCTTAGGACTTTAGTTGAGCCTGCCATAAATGTATTGGGAGCCATCTTTTCACAATGATTAATTTGACATAACTTGTCGTCTCTTGTTAAAGTAACGTCATTACTGATTCGGTCAACAAAGTTACTTAATAATTGGAGACGAGTACCAAAATATCTTATGTTATAAGGCCTAATAAGTAGTAAATTATTGACTGTATGCATAATAACATATATTGTTTTATTCATATTTTAATTACACATATAGATATATTATATAAGTAAATCCTAATCGATTTTATCGTCTGACTGTGGCTCTTCATCGAAACCATGTTTACTCCTTATTTGCAGGGTGATATATGGTAAGACCTCGTTCAAGAAACGCTTCAAATTTGGAGTAACCATCTTCTCACAGAATGTATCGAAGTCCAGCTCACATGCAGTATATTCGCAGCTAAGACTGCTACCTTTACTGTATTTCTCATACCATTCATTCTGTAATACTACGGATTCCGGGAACGGCCATGTCAGCATCATAGTTGATTGAGTGTAAAGCATCCATCGCTAGTGCATCCAGATCCTTTCCAAGTCTGCTTATTTTTGATTCTTAGTCGATGGCTTTTAGCCAGTGCTCTTTAGAATACATCATCCACATATTGAAATAATCAGAATCAATATATGGCTAATATTAAAGGGACAAAAATCGGTCAAGTTATACTTACAATAAAATTGTAGAAATTCTTGATGGAATAATGTGTATACTATATGTAATTAAAAGTAAAAAAATATTTACAATAACTCTACCACAGATGAATGAATTGATTGCTGGCTAAATCGAACCTTATATGAGCTCTAGTAGTTGAGCCATAATACGGTATTTCCTCTAAATAGACCAATGCATATTGGCCGGCAGCAGCATTAATCGTAGCAATGATTTCAGATAGCATTATTTCAAAAATGCGTCTCGGCAACCAACACTGGAAAAGCTCAAGTGTAAGCCGATCAATTAAATGAATGAGTAAACATTTACCATATCTAGTATCTTTGACAAATATCGTCTTAATAATATAAAGTTGACCTACATTTAATGACTTTAGTTCCCGCTGACACAATATTGTAGACCATTCGCCAACTAACATATTTAGCGCATCTATCTGAGATTGAGCCATGGTAGAACACAAACAAATATTTTCTTTACCTGTATAACACACATAATACTACACTTGATTATTATTTAGAACTTCTTAAGACTCTTAAAGCTGACCATTTTAATTTGATTTCAAACTGATTTCATTTGGAACGGGGCACTACTATATATCTATAAAAATCCCCACCTCTACTATGATCCCCTCCCCTATTCATAATATACAAGCTTGAGAGGCGTTTGCTAATTGTGTGAAGAATGCGGTAGTATTCCTTCCACCGATGTTAACGTCGCGCATGTCTGCTGCAGACTTGCGCTTCACTATAGCTATGACGGTTGAGAGTCAAGTATGTGTTTAGGTATGCCCTGGCGTATTTCCCCTATGTTACAATAGTAATCACCGAGATGTACTTATACTTAACTCATTACACTACATGATATACATAGTAATTACTATCGACGAGGTTCTAACTATGCTCGTTACACGCTACCCGATATACATAGTAAATACTCGAGGTACTTACATCTATATGTGTATGAAGTAATTACACTCATTACAACATGCAATTACACTCAATTCACCGTGCAATTAAGCTCATTAGGAGGTACTTGCTAATTGCACGAAGGGTAAGGGTGGGTACTTAGAATAAAATTACTAATTACCTCTTATTGCCTTCAGTCCAGAACTGACCAATCACAACTACTTTATTAGATTAGTAAAACTATAACTTTATCTAAATTTACAACAACTGCCAGTCTGATTATTGTTCCGACTTATTCTAAAGAGCTAGGTAATACAGTGAACTGTGATTTTGCCTCCTAAATGCAGATGGCGTTACCATTTCTGCTTATGACTCGCGTAACGGGGACAATACTAATCATTTGTAATTGTTGTGGTGGGAGGTGTTTGTGTGAATGGGTCTTGTTTGTTTTCATTTACGCCGTGACTAGCAGTAGTATTTTATAAACCTTAGAAGAAAATTTCACATACATGAACAACTAATAATAATGCCCTGACAACAAGAAGACGAAGTAATTTTTTAGCCTGATGAAATATAAAATAATTTAGTAATATGTGAATATATTTCTATGCCTAGGAGTTAAACTGCACTATGTGATTCTAGTCAACTTTTTAGTACAGCAGATTGAGTGTTGTTAAATTATTAAATTGCAACTAGATATGCATTTAGACACCCTTTTATTGTCACAATATAACAACATAACTAATAAAACTACTTTATTTTAATTTGCATTAGTTGTTGTATGTCGACATAGTGCAGTTTACCTCCGAGGTAGTTCTATAAAATGGAATGTATGGGTTGATATTTTAAGAATATTAGTACTTATCATTTTATTTTTTAAACTGCTAAATATAATGTAAAAAAATGACAAGCAAGACGAGTAGTAAACTTTTTGTAACATTTAACTATAAATTTTATTTATTTACCTTGCGAAACTATGACTCTTTTCGTAGGTTCTTAATGGGGAAATACTGCTGGGAATGCATTTGCAAATAATCGTTTTCTTGTTCCTGACTGATAAACGAATTGTACTACAATGTTATGGCAAGGTAAATTCCTATTTCACCCTAAATGTTTCATACATACCTCACTGGATCTTTCATAACAGTGAACAATCCTTCTTTGTCACCTGTTCTTGAGGTATATCCACGATAAATACAAGTATATCCTCCTCCTCTTTGACGCTTTGAACATAATCTTAATACGTACAATAGACTTAAATTAACACTCCACAATTAAAAACAGTAACAAAAACAAAAAAAACATTAAATAAAAGTTAACAGAATATTCGCTAAAAACAACCAAAAATCCAAAGCGATAAATAAAGATAAGACCATTGATAAGGCAACGTAAGGATACGTCATATGTATTATTTTTGATATACAAAAGTGGGACCGGTAGGCGTGGCCTTTGCCCTCACTAAAATGGCGGAAGAGCAGAACCGGATTTACAAGTTTTTATTGTACTATTTCTGGTTAAGTATTATTATTTGAATTATAAAAAAATTATTTTCCTTTTTATTGACATTGACTTAAAAGGTGGTGGAAGGCCGAGGTTATAAAAGAAGGGAATTTAAAAGCTTAAATATGCCCGGTTTTCAGCCAAGAGGTGCTGAATAAAGTAAATGAAAGAAATAAAATATAACTGATTTAATTATCACTCAATTGACTATTAAGCGCTGGAGAATATATTACTTGCAAAATTGCAACTAATCAATGACCATGATATAACTAACTTGGGGCCGATTCCACCATTGGGTTTAACGAAGTTTAAAATGACATTTTTACACAAAATGTAATTTTAATCTTCAATTAATAGTTTAAACTTTAACACAATTGTAAAATTAACCCTAAAGCGTTGAAATCATTCACAGAAAAAATAAACAGTACATTTTTGGTTCACATAAGCGATAAAAGTAAACAGAGTTCGATTTATTGGATCAGTCGTCACACGTTTGCACTAGGGCACATAAATAGCTCAATCTTTAGTTTTTCGTTTTTCTATGAGCATAATGCTTTCTGTCTTTAAATCGGAAAGTACAAGGTCGCAAATGTCAAGTAATCTAACCTTAACCTTACTTTAATTAACAGCTTTCTCGAAATTAAGAACAAATGTTCATACACTAAAAGCTCGATAATCAGATACGAAACTTAATGCAAGGCTCGTGGAAATAGCCTAATAAGCAATATCTGTGTATGTAGATGCACTATTCAGGAAATCAAAATGTGGATTAATCTTACTTGGTCTTGGTACTTTTGTAGATTCAGACTGAAAGGTGTATATCTTCATGCAAGACATTCAGTAAATCAGCGAAGCCACAACCAGCGGTGTGCAGGTGCACTTCTAACAAATGTAAAATATGAAGTGATCTTACTTGAGACCTATAGATTCAATGACGATATTATGGTAGTTGGTTTGAGCTGGACTTCTCACCATCTGCAATGATTATGGCTACTTATGTAAAGGCCTACCGTAGTAACACACAACATGTACCACAAGCCTGCCGGTCCAATTTAATTGGTCTATGCACAATAGTCATGCATGTATGATTGAAAGTCAGACAAAGAATGTGAAGATAAAGTTGAAGTCTCAATCATAGTTAAAGTCACAGATGAAGTTAAAGTTTACAGCAAAAGAGTTGAAATTGTAGGCTGGTGATAAAGGGAGGCCAACATCTAGGTATTAAATGTTTATCGAGTTAGGAAAAGTATCCACTGTAAGCGCTTTTCTTGACCACTAAGGTAAAAACCAGAATATTTCCTAATACACAATTTCTTCGCTAGGCAAAATAAGAAATAAATTTGTGAGAGTACTTCCTCCCAAAGTTGGCGAATCGCTTAATTTTCACCAATTCCTTTAAACGCACTAATCTGAAACACATTATAGGTAATAAAAAAGGTATATTAATATTGTTTTAAATTAACTATAATAAAACAAACAATACCCATGCATACACAAAACATGAAGCTCTACTCTTCAATCAGCTGTAGAACTAATAAATAAAATTGGTGGAAGGACAGCAAATGTAGGTTATATTTAAATAGAAATAAGAACATAAAATGCCTATAAATTAAATTTGACAAACGAAATGGCGTACGATTAATGTACTTCTCAAGAAAATACTTGAAACATATACTGCTGAATTTAGAAGGTTACCAATTATACTTGTTGACAAACGCGCTACGTTTTATAGGATTTTTTGGAAATCTATAAATATTATTTCGTATGAAAAAGTATTATTCCAATATAGGTAAGCCCAAAAGTTGATAGATGATTTTTTTTGCATTTTTAAAAACATACTTTTACACATTAGGTCTTTTCCTTTGCATCGAAAGTGTAGCACTGAGCTACACCACTTCTGAAAATATCGTTCCATTTATACAAATTGTATGGATGGAACGACATTTTCAGAAGTAACGTAGCTCAGTGCTACACTGTCGATGCAAAGGAAAAGACCTATTTTATACAAACCTGTCATAATACTGTCCTCTATAATATTTATAATTTTGATACTAACCTATGAAACGTTATTTCAGTCGATTTTTCACAAAAACGTCTATCGCTAGAGCAGGAACGTATAACACAGCAAGGCATTATATAGTTTATAAGTTTGTAACACTCAAAATTTGCTCAAACACAAATTAAATTAAAATTTAATTACACAAATGACACTAAAAATATAACCTATAAAATTTGACAGTTTGCACTCACAGTAATGGCGGACCGGTCCCACTTTTCGCTTACGCATGTCGTATCCCTAGGTTGCCAGATCAATGGATAAGACAGACAAAAAATATTGATTTTCTGACAACAGCTTCGTTGATCTGTTACAAAAGTGTGCACTGTTGCACTTCGAACAAGTAACAAATCTACGACCTCTGTATAAGTCGTTACAAAAGGGGCGTTTGATTTGAAACTCGATCGAGCGAGCGTCGAGGAGACCGAGAAGTGATGACGTCACAATAGAGCATTGAGTCAAATCAAATAAAACAGAGTAAAAAACATAATCTCGCTTTTTTGTGATTCTTGTTTCTGGTTTGTGTGTCAAAATAGTGAGCAAAAAGTAAAGAAAATAGAAAAACTTTTAATAGTAAGGGGTAATGGTCCTGAAATGCAGCATATACCACAAATGCCCACTTCGCTTTTATACTCCATGACTGTGATTACTGGTGATTAGATTTGGACAAAGAAAATGTATTTTCCAAACACACATTCTGTTTTTTTATGACGAATAATTTTAGATATAAGACAAAAACAGCTAAGTATTTTATTGACTTCTTGTCGGGTCTTTAATTTTGAGGTTCAATTTTGTTTGTAGGTTAATTAAAAAGAGATAGGTAGAGACAAAGACAAATTTCTCCCTCTTCTCGATCCTTCTGCTCTGAGAACATCGAGCTCGCTCTATGTTCTCGCTCCAAAGCAAAACAAACACTTTAGGGATATCTCGAAGTGTCAATTCAAATACGTTTGTAGCGCTCGGAAATCTCCGATGATCAAATCAAACGCACCAAAACAGGAGCCAGGGGCCCTATTCTCGAATGTCTATTTCTAAATGTCACACGCGACCATTGATGATATGTCGAACAAGAACGCAAAAACGTATTCTGGAATGTCGAATTCGACATTTGTTGTTAGACATAAAGTCGAGTGGTATTCAACCAGTCGACATTGAAATGTCGCATGCCTTTTTAACACATACTTTGATTTTCTTTTACTATACGGAGAATGGTCGCACTGCGCAGCTTTCTGAGTGCCTTTTAAAAGGAGATAGAAAACTCCGCCATTTTGAACCCTTATTACGTGTTGCCTACATCTCGGCGCAATATTTTTAATAGGTGCGTTTTAATCATCCGCCTCTGCTTCAGAATTGTCGGTTTTCTTGTTTTAATCTGACAGGTTAAAATGATTAAACCGACAATTCCGGAAGCAGAAGCGGATGATTAAAACGCACCTGATATTTTGCTTGCTGCTGTCAGTGTCAGTGAATATTATTTTTGGAGTCACAGTTTATTGCTAAAGAATCAGTTAGCTCACTCGGACCAGTTGAAAGTTCCAAAATAACATCCACTCCAGGGATACAAATCCAGGATACGCAGAAGACTGCTGTTTTATTGTAGGCGGTTGTCATATATTGTATTATCCGAGTTGCGCAGTGTATAAACTGGAACATTGACATCAAAAGTGCCGACGCAGAGTGAGCGATCTGATTCTTTAGCTATAATCTGTGTCATAGGGTTCAAAATGGCCGCGCCCTATGTTGGGCGTGTCGGACCTCTCTCTTCCCCCGTATAGTAATCAAAGTATGTGCTTTTTAAATATAATGTCATGAGGGTTGTGACAGTGACAGTTTATATTTATTTTTAAGAGAAATGAAAATAAGTATTGTTCAAATTGTTCTTAAAAATATATGAAATGATTATTAATAATTTCACCTAAGGTCTACCGGCAAAAGACCAGAAAACCTTCGTTCAAGCTGAGGGCCCTCTTTCAGGAAGCGGGCCTCGTTCGGGCAGTGGATTCTTGTTTAGGCATCGGGCCTCAATCATTGGGCCTCATTCAGTATGCCTAAGTCAGTGGGCATCAGTCTGTGGTCCCTTGAGAATAAGAAATGCGAAATAACCTTTGGAAAAAGCATCAATGTGCTAAAAGGGCCTTTTTTGCTCTTCAAGGAATCGGCCCATGAAAGAGATGTAATACCTGTCTTTAAGAAATTTATATAGTTCTATTTTTTCAAATTGCAGGTAAAAAGATTATATCACAGACATTTTATGTAATGTTTAGATTATATTATACTGTGATAATAATATATTTCTTCTTTTTACTATTGTAATCTCTTACCAAATTGTACTTCCAATTTTCTATTTAATCCCTTATGAAATTTTAGTTAAAAGATTATATTTACTCTACTTTCTAATTAGTATTTATCAAAAAGACATATATTTGGGATATATTTGCAGTATTACTTTGTATAACCACAGAAGAAAGAACGTGGTATAACTAAGGGATCCTTTAAGTAATTGTGTGCTGTAATATACTCGTCTTGTATGTTTCTATCCAATGTTGCCAGATGTTACCATTCGCCAAATATGTCACCGATTACAAATTGTCGATTTTACTTTGAGAATATGGATAGTGTCAGTCGATCGACATTTTGATAGACATTAGTAGTAGACATTATGACGAATGCGACATTTTTAATAGACATTCGAGAATAGGACCCCTAGGATCTGGAATTCTTTTAACTTTTCTATAAAAATAAATATTGAAGGGTGGCAAGAATAAAATGAAGAATTCAATTTAGAATGGAACGATTCACAAGCGTTTGTGGTTCGTTTTATAGATGGATTTTCGTCTGCACATTTATTTGGTAGAAAATCGGAATCAGGTGCTATATAATATTGTAATAGATAGTCTGCGTATTTATCCAACAGTTCATTATTTGGTTTGCAAGACATTAAATCAAATATAAAACAATTCTCAACATCAGATGGTTTTAAATAAGTAAGCCCAAAAGTGTGAATAAGCCATTTACTTTCTTCAGAGTTTTTGTCTTTATATATTTTCCTGTACCACGCTTGATATAAGCGAAATCTACAACCATTTATTTTCGTTTTTGACAAAACATTTCTTAGTGCGATATGTATTGATATTTCAAAATCTACGAATGCCTCCATCGGTTCAAAAACTATATTAAAAACTTCCAAAATTTTAGATTTAAGCAACAGAAAAAGTTTAATATATGTGTTAGCAGTCTTATTTGGTAACAGACAATATAAAATAAGTATATAGTGCCCATTTTTCAGGCCATGAATGGTAAATAATTGATAAAAATATTTCGTACAAAAAGAAAATGTGCCATCCATGTATATAACATTCATTTTCTACAACGTAGTAATATTTGTTTGGCAAGAAAAACAATGATATTATCAATTGAACTGTTAATAAACAAAAAAAATTCACCTGTTGTTGTTTTAGGAGAATACATACAACTACAGTATGTACTGGCAACAAGCCATCAAAGTTGGCAATAAATCACACTTTCTTTATGAATTTTGTAGTCGAATACAACATAATTTAGCTCTGCAAAATTTAACAAAATAAGTAAGAAATCTGTGTCCTAAAATAGTGAGTTTTAGTTTAAAATCTAGTGCAACACATGTAGAAAACACCTGTGTAAAAAGGTATGCCATTTGTAAATTATATTGATCAAAAATTAAATAATTAAAGTGCATTGGTATCCGACAACTGATACCATAACGTCCATTTTTGCCTGGCGAGAAATGATAAAGACTCTTTTATACGAGTGGAAGTCGATACATTTAAAAAATAATGGCAAACACAATGACAAATGATGAGTTATTTCTCAAGTTAAAAATACTACAAGAAGAACATACACAAAAAATAACAGAAGAAATAAAAAATAATAAAACAGAATTAGAGAAGAAGATTCAAATTACCAGTAATAAAGTTGCAAGTCTAGAAACGCAAAATTTATCATCGGAAAGAAAAAGGAGAAAGAACAATATCATTTTGTTCGGGGTAGAAGTACATAAAAGTGAAATTTTGGATCAAACTATTCAGATAATAAAGGATTTGTTCGGTCTTAATTTGAATCCATGGGAAATAAATAACGCGTACATAGTGGGCAAAGAAGAAGAAAAAAGGGGCCTAGTAATAGAATTTGTTTCATTCTTTCAAAAAATCAATATTTACAGAAACATAGAAAAACTCAAAGGCAAAAATATCACAGTTATAAATGACTTATGCCCACAAGATAGAGAAGAACAGAAGGTATTAATAAAATATTTATAAATAGCCAAAAGCAAAAAATTAGAAGCGAAGATTGTTGATTTTAAACTAATAATAGAGAATCGTGTATATACTACGAAAGAACTGTCCAACGTCCAAAACTTTGAAGATTTAGATCCTAGGAATTATTGTGGCATAAGCAACGAAGAAAGTCGTAGAAGATCCAAAAATTTAAATAATTCCTCAAATTCTAGATCGACACCAAACGCACAACCAGTGAAGGAAAGATCTATTTTCTCTCCCCCTGTATAATTACTTAAACAAAAAAGGTGAAACGAATGGAATTTGGTCTGCCGATTTGTTAGAGATAATAAATATAAATATATAGAAATATCGGTATGTTATTTTTATTTTTGGATATAGTGCTAGGTATAACGAAATAAGTTTATTTCCATTTTATTCGCATTTTATATATATTACATTTACTTGTATTATTTTATAAAAGTGGATCCTTATTTGCATAATTTTAAATTATTTGAAATAAACACAACTCGCATAAAAACGGTCCAAGATTTTTTTGAAAAAAATAGTAGAACGGAACAAAAATATTTTTCTATTTATAATTGTAACATAAGAAGCGTGAACAAAAATTTTGATGAAATGAATGTCGTACTAGAAGAGTTTTTTAAGAAAAATTATTTCTTTGATTTTATTGTATTTACAGAAACATGGGAAATTCATGATTTAAATATGTTTAAAATAAAAGGGTATCAGATTATATACAATGAAGGAAACTTCAATCAAAATGATGGGGTAATAGTCTATATAAAAGATAATTATACGATTTCGCATTGGGATGCATTAAAGGTAGGGGAAATAAAGTTTCTAAATGTTAATGTTAAAATGAATTACGATGAAATAAGTTTAACTGCAATATATAGACCACATGGTACATGTACAAAAAATTTTAATGAAACTTTAAATATTTTTTTAGAACAAAATAAATCTAGAAAGATACACTTTTTAGCGGGGGATAGTAATATTGACATAAAATCAAACAAACAAGACTATTTAGATTATTTAGATATTTTGAGTGAATGGGGATTCGAATCCTTAAATAACGAATATACAAGAGTTTCAAATGGTTCTAAAAGTTGTATAGACCACATTTTTTTAAAAAATCATAAAAATCCCCAGTGTAAATCATTTGTATACCAAATTGATGTAACTGATCATTACCCAGTCATTGCATTAATGGAAATTAACATTCAGGCAAACGATATTTCGAAGAAACAGAACACATTTAAGTCGTTAGATTTTAATATTCTGTGCAATCTATTAGCACAACAAAGTTGGGATCAAATATATAATACCCGAGATTTAGATGTAGCGGTAAACATATTTTTAGGTAAAATTAACATTGCCGTTGATTTAGCTACAAAGGAAATACAAATTGAACATCATACAAAAAAAAGTAATCCATGGATATCAAATGAAATAATTGAGTCCGTTCAAATTAAGCAAAAACTGTATCGCGACTGTAAACTTGATCCATATAATCTAAATAAAGAAAGAACTTACAAACAATATAAAAATTATTTAAATAGAGCAATTGCATTAGCAAAAGAAAATTATTTTAAAAAACAAATTTCAAATAATACTGATAGTAAAACACTCTGGAAGGTTATAAATAATTTTACAAACAAAGATAGAATTAAAGCTAAAATGGGGGAAATAGAAGTTGAAGGAAAGAATATAAAAGATAAAAGGGAAATTGCAGATCACTTTAACAACTATTTTACCAATTTGGGCAAAACTTTGGCAAATAAAATAACAAAAACTCAAGGATATAAATTAAAAAATTATAAAAATTATATATCTATATTTCTTCAGCCAACAGATGAGGTAGAAGTTGAACACTTTATAAGAGAGCTAAAAGTAAATAAAGCACCTGGTTTAGATAAATTAACTTCACAAATTTTAAAAATGACTGTACATCAACTGAAAACTCCATTAGTTTATATTATAAACAAGATAATTGAAACTGGATACTTTCCAGAAAATTTAAAAAACGGTCTAATAAAACCACTACTTAAAAAAGGAAACGCTAAGCTTATGTTTAATTACAGACCAATATCACTTCTTTCAAATGTTACTAAAATAATTGAAAAAATATTAAAGAAAAGAATTGTCTCTTTTTGTGATAAATATAATTTAATTTCTGAAAGTCAGTTCGGTTTTAAAGAAGGAATATCAACTGATGATGCTATAATACATTTAACAAAAAATATTTATAAAAGTCTAGATAATAATAATGTTGTGCTATGTCTATTTTTAGACCTCGCCAAGGCCTTCGATACGGTCGACCACAAAATTTTGATTGATCGCCTCGAGGATCTGGGATTTAGAGGAACAGCTTTAAATCTAATGAAATCGTACCTACACAACAGGATCCAATATGTTCAAATCAATGATATTGTCAGTAAGCTATGTATAGTAGAATATGGAATACCACAGGGTACTGTTTTAGGGCCTATCCTTTTTAATATTTATGTGAATGATCTTTTTAAACTGGCATCATTAGGAAAAATTTCATCATTTGCTGATGATACCGCAATTATTTATCAAGGTACCAGTTGGACAGAAGTAAAGCATATGGCTGAAAAAGATATAATAAATGTTAAAAGATGGTTCGATAATATGTCTTTAACAATTAATTTTGAAAAAACCAATTATATACCCTTTACTTCCAACCGTGTTAAAAACCCTGAATTTACAAACATAACATTACAGTCAGAAAATAATATCAAGATTTACGAAGTAAATCATATAAAATACTTAGGGGTGGAAATAGACAGACATCTTAAATGGGATGTGCATATAAAAGGCTTAGTAAAAAAGTTAAGATCTATTTTGTACAAATTTAAATGCATCAGAAAAATATTGGATAATACTCATTTAGAAATGGTGTATTATTCATTGGTGTACTCACATATCCAGTACGGAATTACAGCTTGGGGAGGCGCTTATAATAACCATATCAAACATCTTGAAATTATGCAAAAAAAATTTATTAAAATAATCTATAATCGAAACAATGATTATCCAACAACCTCTCTCTTTATAGAGAGTAAATTACTTGACATTAGACAAATTTATTTACAAAAAGTAGTTACCAACACAAAAAAAGACGCGAACTATTAGATATTCAACACGAACACAACACCCGGCATAAATTAAGAATGAAAACAAAAACAATAAAAGTTTACAAATCAGCAACCCAAAAAAGTTTGTTATATATAGGCGCCTCACATATATCGCTTTGTGCCTGAAAAAATTAAAGAAATAAAAAATTCCAGAAGCTTTGGTAAAAATGTTAAGTTTTGGTTAAAAAACTATCCGCGAAAAAAGTTTAAATATTTATTTGAATGAAAATTAATCCTGTCATCAATATTTTTGTTCACACACTTTTTCTAATTACTTAAATAATTAATTTAATTTATTTGTATGTACATATTTAGGTAAGCTTAAAAAGATATATACAGGGTCTTATTGAAATACACGTACATATTAAAATGGGGAATAGTATGTAATGACCAAAAACGATTGGCACCAATTTTAACTTCAAATTCTAAAATTTAAATATTGGGGAAGAGTCCCCTTTTCCGACCTATTAGTTTCCATATTTAAAGAAGTAAAATAAATCGAAATTGAACTTACCCATAGAAATTGCACTGTTGCCGTAGCAAAACCAATTAATTCAAAATAAAGTTTATTATAGTAATTGTTCAAAATGCCGTCCATTATTATTTACACACACTTGCAATCGTCTTTCCAAAGAACTTTGAACATTAGAAATTAGTCTTGGATTTTGTCGTAGTTCCTCGGCTACCGCATTAACTTTATTGGTTAATGGTTCAACACTATTAATAGGTTCATTATAAACCAGTTGTTTCATGTGACCCCACAAAAAGAAATCGCATGGATTTAAGTCCGGAGATCTCGAAGGCCACTTAGTAGGTCCATTTCTGCCTATCCACTTTTGAGGAAATCTAATGTTCAAAAACTGCCGTACGTTTAAATCAAAGTGAGGAGGAGCGCCATAGTAGGTACCACATCCGTTGCCTTAATTATAACGGTATCTCTTCTAGGAGTACTGGCAAAATATCTTCTAAAAAGTGGAGATATCCTGGCCCATTTAATCTATTCGGGAGAACATAAGGCCCGATTAAATACTGATCTATTATGCCAGCCCAAACATTTATTGAAAATTTTCTTTGATGCCCAGTTTCCCTAATGGCGTGAGGATTTTCATCACTCCAAATATGCGTATTGTGCATATTGAACACGCCATCACGAGTGAATGAAGCCTCGTCAGTATACAATAATATTTTTAGAAAATCAGGAATATCAACACATTTTTGAATCATCCATTCACAAAACTCCACTCTCTTTTCTTCATCACCTGGATATAAGGCCTGGACTTTTTGGATGTGATAAGGATGTAAACCTTGTTCTTTAAGTGTCCGCCACACAACAAATGAGGACACTCCAATTTCAAGACCTAGTCTTCTACAACTTAATTGAGGCCGGTTTTCAACAGCTTCCAATATTTCTTCTTCGGCCGCCAATGTTCTTTGTGTTCTTGTTCTCCCTCGATCTGCATTGACACTCTCAAATTTTCCATGGTCTCTTAGATGCTGAACAGTTGAAATAAACGTACGACAGTTCGGAATTCTCCGATTTGGAAACCGTTAGCGATACAGGATTTGTGCTTGCCGAGAATTTTCTCCAGCTGCCCCATAAACCAGCACTATATCCGTTAGTTCAATATTCGTAAATAGTGGTATCGTAAAAAAATATTTAAAAGTAATCGTAACAACACTTTTTACCAACTTGGAAATGACGCGCTCGTGTTAGCCAGATTCGTAAATCAACTAAAATTTTAATAATCTATAGTTTCAAAAATGTATAGTTTAAAAACAATAATTTATCAAATATTCTAGTTTTTTGATAACGAGGGTAGTAAAAACCAGTCTTCGGAAATAGAAATTAATTCGAAAATCTTGGCAACATGATTATTTCTTACAAGACTAGTTTTCTTATCATCTGACAAAAACTTGCATATTAATTACTGTTGATGTTTAAAATAGGTAAATAAACCTAATTTATATAGGTCATCCTCAACATATCAGTGAAGTACGTTTGTTTTAGAATTAATTTTCAAAAATTAATAACTCCCTTAATAAGGGGTATTTTTAAAAAATAATATTTTTCTACATTCAGTGGGGATCTGCGCAATACCCAGTTTTAATATGTACGTGTATTTCAATAACACCCTGTATATATTTTTAGTTTTTAGGAATATAATCTATTAAATTGTAATAATTAACTTTTCTTTTAAAAGAGAAGGAAAATATAGTTTTTTCCCACGTAGTCGTAAGACTTCAGTGGAGATATTTATTTTCCATCTTCATTTGGAAAAGATATGTATAAAAAAAATTGTATGTAAATTGTAGAATTTGGGAAATAAAATTATTATTATTATTATTATTATTATTATTAATTATTATTATTATTATTATTATTATTATTATTATTATTATTATTATTATTATTATTATTATTATTATTATTATTATTATTATTATTATTATTATTATTATTATTATTATTATTATTATTATTATTATTATTATTATTATTATTATTATTATTATTATTATTATTATTATTATTATTATTATTATTATTATTATTATTATTATTTTTTTTTTTTTTTTTTTTTTTTTAATTTGGTGTCATCGGCGTCGATTACTACGGCCATTAGCCTCGTGTTCTGTGTAGGCTTTGTTACTGTTTCCCAGCGCCACTTTAGGAACAGCACTGTTAATTAGAACCCAACAGTGAATGGTCGAGTGGGGAATCCTACCTATGCATTAGAATTAATATTTAATTTTTTTAAATTAAATAAAAATTCCTGCCACCGGTGGGATTCGATCCTGAGACCTTCTGATCTCAGAGTCATGACTCTAACCACTGAGCCAACCCACCCCTATTATTATTATTATTATTATTATTATTATTATTATTATTATTATTATTTATTATTATTATTATTATTATTATTATTATTATTATTATTATTATTATTATTATTATTATTATTATTATTATTATTATTATTATTATTATTATTATTATTATTATTATTATTATTATTATTATTATTATTATTATTATTATTATTATTATTATTATTATTATTATTATTATTATTATTATTATTATTATTATTATTATTATTATTATTATTATTATTATTATTATTATTATTATTATTATTATTATTATTATTATTATTATTATTATTATTATTATTATTATTATTATTATTATTATTATTATTATTATTATTATTATTATTATTATTATTATTATTATTATTATTATTATTATTATTATTATTATTATTATTATTATTATTATTATTATTATTATTATTATTATTATTATTATTATTATTATTATTATTATTATTATTATTATTATTATTATTATTATTATTATTATTATTATTATTATTATTATTATTATTATTATTATTATTATTATTATTATTATTATTATTATTATTATTATTATTATTATTATTATTATTATTATTATTATTATTATTATTATTATTATTATTATTATTATTATTATTATTATTATTATTATTATTATTATTATTATTATTATTATTATTATTATTATTATTATTATTATTATTATTATTATTATTATTATTATTATTATTATTATTATTATTATTATTATTATTATTATTATTATTATTATTATTATTATTATTATTATTATTATTATTATTATTATTATTATTATTATTATTATTATTATTATTATTATTATTATTATTATTATTATTATTATTATTATTATTATTATTATTAATTATTATTATTATTATTATTATTATTATTATTATTATTATTATTACTATATCTTTAGGCAGGGCTGGCAAGAGCTGACGACGACTGTTATACACATTTCTTCTTGTGAGATTTACATCCGCGGAAATCAATTCGTCCAGTAAATTTGTTGAGAGGACCCTTTTTATAATTTTCGAAGGTTTCTCCGATATGTCCTCCTGAGCTTTTCGCTTGCATGCATTTGTGACAATTTTTCTCTGCAAAGAACGTTGATCTGGTTCATGATTGTGAGTTAACTCACTCCTGGTCACAATATATTCGGCACCAACAGTATACAATTTAGCTAAACATTTAAAATTTTTCCTGATGCACCTCCAACGCACTTCCCCACTCTTTAATACGTATTGTTTACAAAATGAATATTTTTCTACAATAAGCAAGTCACAACCGCGTGAACTCTTTACTATCGAAACTGCCATCATGTAATATAGATGTTTTCTATCTCTTGGTCGCCCACAAAATAAGTGGTTAGTATCTTAATATTAAAAGGTCCGGTACTTTGTAATTAGGTAATCACATTGTTAAACTAATGAAAATCAAATTAAGAAAGATGAATGTAAATGTTTTAACTTTTCTAAGAAATGGAAATATGAAAAGGGTAGATTATTATTTTCAGATATATTCCAAAATCCTATCATAAACATTACCCTCGGCCGAAATTACCTATGCCATTAGATGGGCACTTTGCTTTTGGCAGGTAGGCGAGGGGATTACCGGCCGAAATTACGCCCGCCGCATAAAAAAGGTGTGGCTTCGGTTGCTGGGTTCCTGTTTTAGCCCTGTTTCTTTTCTGTATTGTTCTTTATCCTGTGGTTATAATGTAGAAAATTATTTATGTCTTTGCCATTTACCTTTTGATATAATGAAATGCCTGTTGGGGTATTAGCGAAGGGAAATGGTGCTCGTTGTTTCTATGAATTAGCCATTAGGTGTCCCCTTTTTCTTTATTTTTTAAGAATTTTCTGTTTAATTTTTAGAATTTCCAGTTGGTATTCTACAGGGTGCTTTCTTCAACGCTGACAGACCTCGTTACATGAATTATGGAGGTATCGGTTTTGTCATTGGGCACGAACTCACCCACGGCTTCGATGATGAAGGTAGACAGTTCGACAAAAATAGTAATCTGGTCGACTGGTGGCAGGAAACAACGAAAAAACGTTTCAACGAAAAAGCTCAGTGTATTATCAATCAGTATGCCAATTACAGTGTCCCGGAACTTGGGTTGAACGTAAGTATTACAATGTTATGGATATTTTATGAGTATCACATACTTTGATTTTCTTTTACTATACGGAGAATGGTCGGACTGCGCAGCTTTCTGAGTGCCTTTTAAAAGGAGATAAAAAACTACCATTTTGAACCCTTATTACGTGTTGCCTACATTTAGGCGCAATATTTTTAATAGGTGCGTTTTAATTATGGAGGGTAGAGGAAAGGAGAACAATCTCTGTATACAAAAAGTGTCCCTCAAAATGTATACAATTAAAATGGCGCTTCTGTGCCCAGGGGACGTCGACAGTCGATAATTCAGATCACACAATGACACCAATGATGTATATAGTAATAAATATTGCTCAACCATAAAAAACTAAAAACTACACCGTGAAAAGTGACTGATCGTAGAAGAGTAAGTGTTCTGTGATCGTAGATAAATTTTGACAATACACGACAATAGTCAAATTTTATTGAAAAATAATAATATAAACAATAAATAATTCTTATATTAAAATGGCACGGAGGTCTCAATTTACTGCTTCCTCTCTGATTTCATTATGAATGAGCAATCTATATGACTATATAGCATTGGATTTTGTCCCCTGGCTACACGAGCGCCATCTTAATTGTATACATTTTGATGGCCACTTTTTAATATAAAGATCCATATAAGATTGTCCTCCTTTTCTCTACTCTCCATAGTTTTAATCATCCGCTTCTGCTTCGGAATTGTCGGTTTTCTTGTTTTAATCTGACAGGTTAGAACGACTGAACCGACAATTCCGGAAGCAGAAGTGTATGATTAAAACGCACCTGATATTCTGCTTGCTGCTGTCAGTGTCAGTGAATATTATTTTTGGAATCACAGTTTATTGCTAAAGAATCAGTTAGCTCACTCGGACCAATTGAAAGTTCCAAAATAACATCCACTCCAGGGATACAAATTCAGGATAATCAGAAGACTGCTGTTTTATTATGGGCTGTTGTCATATATTGTATTATCTGAGTTGCGCAGTGTATAAACTGGAACATTAAGATAAAAAGTGTCGACGCAGAGTGAGCGATCTGATTCTTTAGCTATAAACTGTGTCATAGGGTTCAAAATGGCCGCGCCCTATGTTGGGCGTGTCGGACCTCTCTCTTGTCCCGTATAGTAATCAAAGTATGTGATGAGTATACAGGGTTCTTAGGTTAAATGTCAGTAAATATAATTTGATGGATCTGGTATCATCTGCAAACCAACGGGTTAGTTGAAAGGTGTGTCCAAACAGCAAAAAAACTTTAAATATATTAAATTTATCCTTGAAGAAAAATGGAAGTTTTATTCAATTACATTTTATCTGGTTAAACTTAATGGTGGTAACATTTGGAAAAGACATGTAAATCACATGCGGTCGGATAACTAATTCTGATTTTTTTTTAAATACATATTTGTGGCGACATTGCAAACACCACATAGTCTTACCGTTGTATGAGGATATTATAGTAGGATAACCTCATGGAAAGATCATTGGAGGACGATCACATACTTTGATTACTATACGAGGCAAGAGAGAGGTCCGACACGCCCAACATAGGGCGCGGCCATTTTGAACCAAGAACCCTGTGACACAGTTTACAGCTAAAGAATCAGATCGCTCACTCTGCGTCGTCACTTTGGATCTCAATGTTTCAGTTTATACACTGTGCAACTCGGATAATACAATATATGACAACCGCCTATAATAAAACAGCAGTCTTCTGCGTATCCTGAATTTGTATCCCTGGAGTAGATGTTATTTTGGAACTTTCAACTGGTCCGAGTGAGCTAACCACATACTTTGATTTTCTTTTACTATACGGAGAATGGTCGCACTTCGCAGCTTTCTGAGTGCCTTTTAAAAGGAGATAGAAAACTCCGCCATTTTGAACCTTAATTACGTGGTGCCTACATCTTGGCGCAATATTTTTAATAGGTGCGTTTTAATCTGACAGGTTAAAACGACTAAACCGACAATTCCGGAAGCAGAAGCGGATGATTAAAACGCACCTGATATTTTGCTTGCTGCTGTCAGTGTCAGTGAATATTATTTTTGAAGTCACAGTTTATTGCTAAAGAATCAGTTAGCTCACTCGGACCAGTTGAAAGTTCCAAATTAACATCCACTCCAAGGATACAAATTCAGGATACGCAGAGGACTGCTGTTTTATTATAGGCGGTTGTCATATATTGTATTATCCGAGTTGCACAGTGTATAAACTGAAACATTGAGATCCAAAGTGCCGACGCAGAGTGAGCGATCTGATTCTTTAGCTGTAAACTGTGTCATAGGGTTCAAAATGGCCGCGCCCTATGTTGGGCGTGTCGGACCTCTCTCTTGCCTCGTATAGTAATCAAAATATGTGAATAAACTGCTCATCCATATATAAACAAGACGACGAAAAGCGGGTCATATTGCTTGGCTTGCCGAGTGCTCACCAGGCAGAATCGGTCTGGCCCAAATGAGTTTAAAACATATTACATCAAAGCAGGAATTGAATTAAAAAAAAAAAATATCTGTATATTTATTTCAAGACAGAAGCTTGCGTTAGGTATTTTAAAAAAGGATTTTGACTCGTAACGTCTAGTTTCCCAATTTTCAAAACATTTTAAGAGATCCTATCAATTTTGAACATAGATATAAACAATTTTACACTCATGTGTATATAACTAACTTTAGACCATGACTACTGTATAGTGGCACTATTCGGACACTTGATTATTCTTTTAAAATTTATTTCGCATTATAAAAGCAGATATTATGCAAAAATTTAATAAACTTTTTAAAGATTTAAAGTTAGTAGCTTTTTCACATTCTAAAGTTTGTCCATTTAGACAATTAAGGATTATTTTGGCGGTGAATGTGAATGATTTGATGAATAATAATAAAATTCCACCAGTGGAAATCTGATCAACATCATAGTAAAATGGACTAGGTACAAAGTGCAATCTTAGTTGACGTCAAGATCCATGTACCTTAGCATGGGTAAAGGGAAATAAAGATTCTGACTTACAATCACAAAAAGAACGTACAACTAAGATTAGTCGATGTAAGTTAGCTCAGATTAGTGGTAAAAAAAGCGACTATTAATAAAAAGAAAAGTAATCCAGCTAAAACAAGAATTATGGCTACTGTCTTTAATAATGATATGTTGCCAGTACTAGTAGAATGTTAAGTGTTGAGTTATCTTCTTCAGGCAATGGATGTACGTATGCATAATTTAAAATGTTTGGTTAATTATTATTATTATGTTTAATGTGTTTTTGCAGTTAATGAACATATATCTACTACTGAAGCAGATAATGAAGATTTGTTTGCTGCTGAATAGCTTTGCTTAATTTACAAAACTTTGTTTAAAAGCAGAAAATTGGGATCGATTGTTCAACACAAGTGAAGAGTGGTGATTTAGTTGATCCGTTTTCAAACAGAATTGTTAGTGCTAAAGAACTATCTACTTTAATAGGATTGCAATCCTTCCAGTTATTAGCCACCATTGTAGAATTAGTAGCACAGTTGTTTCTAAAGAATAGGAAAAAGGAGATCAGTTATGTCTGTACAGGATCAAGTTATATTTACTTTTATGGAGTTGAAAACTGATATGCAAGATATAATGTTTTATTCATTTTATTTGGAGTGAATGAAACTTTTTATCGTTAAATTTTTTAACAGTTTTTAATAAAACTGGTAGAATTTCTTAGTATGGTATAATTCGGCCTTCAAAACAAGAAATATTAAATAATGTGCCTCTATGTAAGTAAGAGTACTACTACTTGATTGTACCGAAATTCCAATACAGCAAGCCAAATGTCTTTGTTGTAGGTTAAAAAATTACTCTGACTACAAATAGAGGCATACTATTAAAATATTGACTGGAGTGTCACCTACTGGTCTCATTACTTACAAAAGTGAAGCATATGGTGGTAAACTTCAGAAATAGACATTTTTTAACAAAGTTCAATACTTGAAGTGTGTGAATCATTTCTCGATAGTAAAATGTTTAACAAAGGTTTTCTTATTGGAAACATAACAGAAGCTGAAGGTATACAAATATTACAGCCTCCTTTCCTCAATCAAAAAAATCAGTTCAGCCATCAAGAGGCTTTACTTAATGCCAAAATTGCCAGAGCTAGAATTCACATAGAAAGAACCTATCAAAGAATAAAAGTGTTTGTCTCTCTGTATTGGTACTTATGTCCGTTTTTCTTCTATTTATATTGAGTTTTTATTATACGATACTTCTCTGTATCTAACTAACTTTTAAAATGTACTTGTAAAGCCCAGATAGCTCTAACTCGGGCCTTTGAATATAATAATATTTATGTAATTGTATTTACAATAAATACTTTATTATTATTAATATTATTATTATAATTAATTATAATTCGTAAAATTATTATAAACCTATTTACCTTGTACCTACTTGTATTGATACTTGCGTGAAAAATAAAATGTTACTTTTTATATTTCTGTAGCTGGTCTTACAAACCTTTATAAAGCAATTCACCATTTAAATTTAAAAACAAAACAAGTTTTTATACTCAAATAATTAAAAACCTTAAAACAGAACATAAGTATAATTAAAACTAAATAAAATAAACAACTCAACAAAATGTCCGACTGAGTAATGACAATGAGAACAAAATCTCAACTAGACTAAACTTTCTTTAAAACCGGTCCTGTGAAAGGTTTGTTTACCAGTGAGCACTCAAAATTGAGACAAAACACAAATATTGCATGCACTAGACAAAGAGAAAACATCTCCCAGTTCGACCCACTTTTCATCGTTTTATTTACGTATGGATAAGCAGTCTATTTAAACTATATATGTCATTGACCTGTGCTTAAGTATGAAATAAGTATGAATTATAATTTGAAATCTTCTTTTTTATTTCTTCTTGTCTTCGGTAATGAATTTTTATAGTTACAATTGCAAATTATTACAAAAGGGTATTTAAAGGTCACATAAAATGCCAAAATATTCAATATAATAAAATAAACTAGTTTTTGTTTTGGTTTGGTTTGACAAAGATTAAATGAGTTGAGGTTGGGTGAAGGGAATATTTTTTTCTATATTGTGGTTAGATGTTAGATTTTGGATTGATCTCTGACGGTTAATTAATACTTAAGTTTTACGCTGTTATTTTTTATTCACTTTTATATTATAGTATCAAATTAAGAATAGAACATGAACAACTGAAGATTATTGTCTTCAAAATGAGACGAATAAACGAAAATAAAAAATTCTTGGGTAAAATGTTCTGAAATACAGGATGTTAAGTTGAAAATTAATATGATTATTCAATATAATTTTACTAAAATTGGCACTGACAAAATTTAACTAAGAGATTTTTTTCTGTTATGTAAACTTATAACATAATACTAAACACGTTTAGTAAAATTATACTAAGTAATAATAGTATATTATTTAACGAGCGTTAATGCAGGTCCATATTCTTGCCTTTTACATGCTCTGCTCCAATGCCAATTAAATACTCCTCTTAGGTTAAAATTCAATCGGTTTTTCTCAAAGACATTACAACATATAGACAAAATGTTTCATTCATAAATCCCATACAATTGCGGACTGTTATTGTTTTAAAATTGTTAGTGAGTGGAAGAGAGAAAGGCAGATCTCTTATGACCGGCTGGCAACGTTGTAAACAGTGTCCATAATATGCTAGCCAGTGGCGTTGTTTATTGCTATCGAATAAATCGTAGAGTTTTTTAACGCATTTTTTATTTTAAAAAGATGAATGACAACGATATTAATTCATGACATTAAACAATCTATGACAACTAAAAAAAAATATAGGGTGATTCTTAACATGCCCCCCGCCTTGAAAGATCAGCTTTCAACTGGTAATGGACATATCTTTGATACCGGTCTATGTTTCCATTGCTGGTTCTGATGGTCACAACTCTCTTAATACCATCTAATCCTGGCTTGAACTCTAAAACTCGGCCTAACTTCCACTTAGTTGCTGGTAAATGATCCTCTTTTATTACGACCAGCTGACCTTGCTTAAGAGCTTCTTGAGATTCTTTCCATTTTGACCTTATTTGTAACTCGCAGATATACTCTTTACTCCAACGCTCCCAGAAGTGCTGTTGCATTTGTTGGATATGGTTGTATAAAGACAATCGATTTTGAGGCTGATTTTTTAGATCTACGTCAGGAACCGTGTGCAATGTTCTACCAATTAAAAAATGTGCCGGAGAAATTGCAACCAAGTCGTTTGGGTCAGTAGATAGAGGAAAAAGAGGGCGAGAATTAAGTACAGCTTCGATTTGTAAAAGTAAAGTTTGCATATTCTCGTAGGTTAATAAAGTATTTCCAATAATTCTCTTAAGGTGGCGTTTAACACTTTTAATACCTGCCTCCTAAAGCCCCCCAAAATTCGGAGCGTTTACTGGTATAAAATGAAACCTTATGTTTATATTGGCTGCAGCATCAGAAATGTTCTCGATATTTTCTTTAAAAAAGGAGTAAAGTTCCCGCATCTCTCTACATGCCCCGATAAAATTAGTGCCATTATCACTATAGATATCTGACGGTATTCCTCTACGAGATGAAAATCTACGTAAAGCTTCAATAAAGGACTCTGAACTTAAAGAGGTAACTAACTCTAAATGTACCGCCTTTGTTATAAAACAAACGAAAAGACATAACCAAGCTTTGAATGATTTTGCGCCCATTCCTTTACGATCTTTTAACAATAGGGGTCCAGCGTAATCGACACCAGAAACGGAAAATGGTGGTGCAATTTTGACCCGATTTTTAGGTAAATTACCCATTATTGGTTGCAAAGGTTTTGAGTCAAATCGAGCACAAACCACACAGTTTCTTATGACTTTTTTCACTAAATTACGACCTCGATGTATCCAAAACTGGTCACGGCTATTAGCTAAAACTAATTGCGGACCAGCATGCAATAATTCAATGTGCACGTGCTGAAAAATTAGGTAACTTAAGCGATGATCTGGTGATAATAATGCTGGATGCCGTTTTTCATAGGGATAATCAGAATTGCTTAGCCTTCCACCAACTCTAATTATACCGTTAGGATCTAGGAATGGATTTAAACTTAATATTTTACAGTCTGCTTTTAAAGGTTTTCCCTTTTTGAGTCTTGTTAATTTAATTGAGTACTTTTCATTTTGACTTAATCTTACAAGTGCTGTCATAGCAGTACTCAGTTCATTTACGGACAAAAACTTAAATTTCGTATCACTCTTCTCTCTTTTACAATTTTTAACAAATCTCAAGAGAAAGACCATTGTTCTTTTAATTTTAATTAGATTAGAAAACCGAGAAAATGGGAATAATTCACCTACAACAGTAGTTGTATGACATTTGCGAATTTCCGGTATGTTCGACATATCGAGTTTTAAATTTGGCCATTTGGCCTCATCGTTCATAAGCCATACAGGGCCATTCCACCAAAGACTACAGTCTGATAATTATTTTGGATTAACACCTCGCGATATTAAATCTGCGGGGTTGTCAGTTGTCGGAACGTGACGCCACTGGAAATGTTTTGTTACTTCTTGGATTTCAGCAACACGGCTGTTTACTAATGGCTTTAACAAACTTGGAGGCGTTCGCAACCAACCTAACACTATAGTAGAATCACACCAGCATATGACTCTACTTATGTTCTTGTTTAGTGAGCTCATAACCTTGTCAAGTAGTTTTGACATTGCCAAAGCGGCCATTAATTCCAATCGTGGCATCGTTATAACCTTTAATGGACATACTTTTGATTTAGCTGTCAAAAGTTTGACAGTTACTTCATTTTTAACATTTTTCGATTTTACGTAGATGCAAGCTCCGTAGGCCTTTTCAGAAGCATCCGAGAAACAATGTATTTCAATTGCACTTGGATCCTGTCCAGTGACTTGACGTGATATTATCAGTTGATTTAGCACATTTAAACTCGCACTAAACTCTAACCAAATATCTTTTATATGAGCTGGTACAGTATCATCCCAACCTATCTTTTCCAACCAGAGCCTTTGTAATAAACATTTTGCTACGATAATACAGGGACTGAGTAACCCTAAAGGGTCAAAAATCGTTGCAATTCTACCTAAAATGTGGCGTTTTGTTAATTTGGTTGTATCGACATTACTAATTTTGTACATTAATGTGTCGTTTTGGGTCGACCATGAAAGACCTAGTACTTTACTAGTTGCTTGATTGTTGCCAGCATGAAATTCTAAAATATCGCATGTGGCACCAATTGTTGGAAGTACCTCTGGAAGATTTGACTTCCATTTTCTTAGGTTAAAATTGGCTTTAGATAAAATACTTGAAACTTCTGAACAAATTTGTTTTGCTTGCTCAATTGTATCTGCTCCCGTCAGCAGATCATCGACGTACATATCACGCATAATAATAGATGCAAATTCGGGTTTTGTATTTTTAAACTCGTTGGCTATTTCATGTAAGCAACGTATGGCGAGAAATGGAGCAGCCGCGTGTCCATATGTAATGGTATTTAACGTATAACTTTGAATTTTTTGGTGAGGATTTTCTCTCCACAGAATTTTCTGTAAGCGCCTTTGTGCTGGATTTATCCAAACACATCGATACATCATCTGCACGTCAGATGATATAACTATAGAATAAAATCTAAATCTTAGCAAAATTAAAATGAGATCATCTTGAATGGTTGGGCCTACCATTTGCAAATCGTTTAACGAAATACCTGTTGTAGTAGGTGCCGACGCGTTGAAGACGACCCGAAGTTTCGTCGTAGTACTGTCTTCTCGAAGAACACCGTGATGTGGCATGTAATATTCGATATCGTCCGAATCTTTGTTATTTAAAGACATATGTCCTAATTTTTCATATTCTCTAAGAAATTCAACGTATAATTTTCTGAGTTTTTGTTTAATTGTAACCGTTTTTTCTAATTGCAAAAAACGTTTTAATGCTAAAGTTTTTGAGTCGCCTAATTGGTCTAAGTCTCCCTTAATGGGAATAGATACTATATATTTACCGTTTTCATCTCGCATTACAGTGTCTTTAAAAATTTTCTCGCATTTTTTCTCTTCTTCAGAGAAAAGTTTTCCTTTATCAATTATTTCCTCGATTTCCCAAAATTTTATTAATACATTATTTAACTCAACATTGCTTGTATCAAGATTGCTTGTTAGCTGACAAACTGTTTTATTATTATTAAATGGTACGTTAAAAGGCCCTGCTACTATCCAGCCTAATTTCGTACTCTGTAAAAGTGGTAAATTTTTTCCCAGTCGAATTTGTTCAAGTTCTATTAAATCCCAAAATACATCCACTCCTAATAATATATCTATCTCTGATGGGCTATAAAACTTAGGATCGGCTAGCTTTATTTTTGCAGGGATTCTGAATTGAGAGATACTGAGGTTTCGTTCTGGAAGACAACCGGTAATTTTATCTATTACAAAGCACACAATTTTAAATTCAAAATCAGATACTGTTGATTTTAGTTTTAATTCGCATTTATATTCGGTAAACGAAATTGACTTATTTAAACCACTTACTGCTAAATTGGTTTTAATTTTTGGAAGATTCAGTTTTTCGCTTAGATGTTTGGTTATAAAACTTGATTGCGATCCGCAATCTAGCAACGAACGTACTATATGATTCGTATTTGGAATACTTAGTAATGCTGTAGAAAGAACTGCACCATTTACCATCTTGTAATTATCAGATGTGTCAGTAGCCAATGCACAAGTAGAGGTAGAGGCTGAATCTTCCACCTCAACTTCTGCATTCGCATTCTCACGATCTGTAACTACAAACGCTTTTTGGGATGTTTGGTCTAAATGAAGCACTGTATTATGTTTTTCGTGACATAATTTGCAACCTCCTAATCTACAATCTTTAGCTTGGTGATTACTTCGAAGGCAGTTGTGACACAAATTTAGATATTTGACTTTTGACTTTCTGTCTTTTACGTTTAAAGCTAGAAAGTCTGGACAAAAAACAATTAAATGACTCTTATTGCAAAAAGAACATTTACGAAATTGTGTTTCGTTTTTATTGAAGCTAGACGAAGTTTCGAATTTTTTTTCGTTTAATTTTATGTAGGATTTTCCATCCTCTAGATCTTCCAGAAAATCAGCTCTGCTATTAATGAAATCTAACAAATTTTTGATAAGTATCGGTTTTTTTAAATTAATTTTTTGTTGTTTCCATTCCCGTTGAGAAGTTAAATCAAGTTTTCTTAAGATCACAAAAATTACTAGAGAATTCCAGTGATCTGTCGGTTCTCCGAGTTGCTTTAAACACTTAATATTATTATTCACAGTGTCAGCAAGCTCATGTAATTTGAAGGAAGAAGGTTTAATAATGGCTTCGAAATCAAAAATTTCCCTTATGTGATTGGAAATTAATTTTTCAGAATTATTAAATTTATCGCATAATGTATTCCACGCCGTTTGATAATATTGTTCTCCGAATTCAATGGATTTAATGGTTTGAGCTGCTTTTCCGGATAGACTTTCACGCAGATAGTGAAACTTTCGAATGTCACTAATTTTTTCGTTATTATGTATGAGAGATTTAAACTTGTCTCGAAATTCTACCCAGGAATTGTAAGATCCATCAAACTGAGGCAGCGGAATTGCTGGAAGTATCACTTCCGCATATTTAAAGTCATTTTTAGTGACTTGCCTTTCATTTGGTGGCTCTTGCAACACCGTTTTTGTTTTCTTTATTAGTAATTTTGCTCGACTGATTAAATTAAAAAAAGTATCTTTAAAGTTTGAACAGATGGTCTTTTGATCTACCAATAATTGTGTATCTGTGACCAATTCTTCAATTTGTTCTTGAAGTAATTCGAACTTATCTAGACTATCATCTACTCTAGACAGTCTTGACTCAATTTCAATTAAAAATAATTCCGAATTATCTATACCTACGGTATTTTCCTCATTTGCTTTGACAAATTTTTCGAACGATTTTAATGACTCTATTAAGTTAGATCGTTTTCTAATGAGTCTTTCAATCTCAGTCATTTTGACGTCTCCTTAAGAGAAATATTTTAAATATTTAAACAGTTTTTAAACTTTATATATCGAATATGCAAGGAATGAAAAGAGTGAAGAACAGAAACTTACTACTGACCCTTTTTCTTCCTTCTCCCGGTTGAGTTTTGGTTTTTCGCTTTCCGCTTCGTATGGCTATCGCTTTCGTTTTTCGCCCGAGGGCACGTATCTTGCTCGAATAGGACCAATGTTTATTGCTATCGAATAAATCGTAGAGTTTTTTAACGCATTTTTTATTTTAAAAAGATGAATGACAACGATATTAATTCATGACATTAAACAATCTATGACAACTAAAAAAAATATAGGGTGATTCTTAACAGGCGTAGAGTTTTAAAATTACCAGTATTGTTAGAGTAGTATGTTAAAAAAATACGTAAATATGTAGGTATATTTTTTTATTAATATAATTATGATTATTTTTTCATGTAGGTAGATTAGATTATGAGTTGGACGTTATTTGTCCTTGTCCACCGCGACCTTTTCAGATCTATTGTGGGACTCCTGTTTGTTTTAGAGTATGTCGTCTAGCCTGATCTTTTTTATTAGTCTCAGTAGCTTTGACAGTGGCTCCCGCATGTAGTTGCATGCAATTGCCTTTTCTTCGCCCAATGTTAGAAACCTCGTCCAGCCAGGCATGCACATTGGCACAGGACGTGGAATATTGTTTCCTCTTCTTCTTCACAGAACCTGCACAAAGTTGCTTCTTCTGCTGGATTTATGACACTCATGTGCCTTTTGAGGCGACAGTGTCCAGTAAGAAGGCCTACTGTTATCCTAACGATTTGATGCTTTTTATCCAGTAGGTCTTTCGTGAACTTGGCCGATGGTTCCTTGATAAACTGTTTGGCCTGTCTCAGTCTTGGATAGTTCTTCCACCATTCCTGAGACTCTGTTTGCATCCATTGTTTAATGGATGCCTTGCACAATGCCTTAGCAACTCCACAGAAGGGTCCGGGGCCTATCATGGCCTTATCTGAGCCTCCTCGGCCTTTTCGTTGCCCTGATATCCCTCATGGCCTGGAACGAAGGCTAAGGTCACCTTATTTTAACTATTTTGCTCTGTCAGGTCTTCTAAACAGCCTTTCACCAGTCGTGATTTGATTTCTGGTGAGAGAATTGCCTTCAGAGTATATGACAATAGTTTTGCATGATACTTGCTGATTTTTCATGTAGGTAAATTTAATTACAAGTAAATTCAAATACAAGCAAATTCAAGTTACTTTTCGATTTTTAATATTTATTGGTTTTTTAGTTTATTGGCATTTACTATACAGTATGGTTCAAATGGAAGGAATAAATTCATTATAATGGAAGTAGCTGGTTTTTCGAAAAAATGCTCGGACAGGTCAATTTTGCTTACTCAAAGCGCAATTTTTTAAATAGAATTCAATTTTCCCCCACTTCCCATTTTTGGGCAGTGACGTCATTGACAATTTTTTTAAATGGTAACCTCAATTTGTTTTTCTTGATTTTGATAGATCTTGCAATTTCCTACTCGGAAACATAATATTTGAAATATCTTACTTACTAAAATTAGTCAAACGATTTTACTAGCTGAAACTGATACAAAGGAAGTATATGAAACTATTATGAATTTAAAAAACAACAAAACACCAGGGTTAGATGGAATTCGTTCAGAAATTCTTAAATTGGTAGGTAAAGATATAGCACCGGTACTAACATTTTTAAATAATAAATCAATAAATCAAGGTAAATTCCCAAACCAGTTAAAAGTATCAGAAATAATACCCCAATTTAAAGATGGGAATGTCTCAGAAACAGCTAACTACCGGCCGATCTCATTAATTTCCAACATTGGTAAGGTGTTCGAGAAAATATTACATAAAAGGATTATGTCATTTCTAAAAAAATATAATATCTTGTCTCCCAAACAATATGGATTTAGTGAAAATATGTCAACATCAGATGCAATAACCAAATTGATAGAAATGATAAACAATAGTATAGATAAAAAGCAACCATGCATTATAATATTTATCGATTTGGCTAAAGCATTTGACTCCGTGGATCATAAACGACTGTTGTCAATTCTAGAAAATATTGGAATCAGGGGAAAGGCATTTAAACTGATTGAAAGTTATTTAAATAATAGAATGCAATGTGTAAATATTAACGGAACCCACACTAATTTCAAAACTATAAAGTATGGAGTGCCTCAGGGTACTGTTCTAGGTCCTGTCTTTTACAATATCTACCTAAACGATATATTTCTACAGAATACAAAGGGAGAAATTATTAGCTTTGCCGATGACACTGCCATTTTCTATAAAAATAATAACTGGATGCACCTTAAATCAGATATTGAACATGATTTCATAAAAATAATAAACTTTCTTGAAACTAGATTGCTCACGATAAATTATAAAAAAACATTTCTCGTTCCATTTACCTCATATAGCAGAAATCTTCCACCTTATGCTGAAATTATAATAAATAATACAAAAAATGAAGTATTTACTATTAAAGTAACGAAAAAAATAAAATATCTTGGGATATATCTTGACCCCCATTTGAGATGGGATCATGAGATAACCTATTTAATAAAAAAACTAAGATTCGTATTGTATAAAATAAAAAACCTTACTTCATTTCTCTCCTTGACTTACCTCAAGATTATTTACTTCTCTTTAGTAGAAATTCACTTGACGTACGGTCTTATTGCATGGGGATCAGCTGGGTTTACTTTGATTGACAACCTACAAAAAATACAAAAAAGTATATTAAAATCTATATTTCATAAGCCTAGAACTTACCCCTCAGCCGATCTTTTTCAAGAAACCGGAATGCTAAATATTTATCAATTATATATAAAAATGATCCTACTAAAGCAATACAAAGATAAACATACATTAATACCAATACAACATAACTATTCCACAAGATATAAGATAAACATCTTTTTAATCCCTAAAGTGGATAAAACTATAGGGAAGAAAAATTACACTTACCTGGGTCCAAAACTTTATAATCAATTACCTCTAGACATTAAGATGATTAATTCAATAAATTTATTTAAAAAGCATATTAAGAGATGGATATTATCCATTCCAGCTCATATTCTAAAAAATTTTATCTCAGCTCAAAATGAAACCTGTTATAGTCTGTTTAGCGGATCATTAGCTTAGATAATGTTTTCTTAAATCTTATTAGATTGATTATTTATTTTTAGAAATTGTATAAGTATTTGTCCTTAACATAGACTTACTCAAAATTAAAAATAATATATTTTAAAGCTGTCATTTTTAAATTTTTTAATTTTAGTTTATATTTTAATACATTATTATTAGGATAATACTAATTAAAATACTAACCTCTACATATTTTTAATTAAAATATTTTGGAGCAAACCTATTTACAAAATTAATAACTATCTTCTAAATCTTATTAGATTAATCTATTTATAAATGTTATATTTGTCCCTTATTCTATATTGTTAAAATTGTATGTTTACATTATTGTTTAAAACTGTAAAGCTTGCTCATGACAGATGATCAATTATTAGTCCACGTACAAGCTTGTCTTTTGTGGATGATTTTCTCATTTGCCATGAAAATGTTATACTAATTTAATTAATTGTACTTATTTGGTAAATAAAATATTATTATTATTATTATTATTATGCTGTATATTTGCCTGGTATGATATTAACCAAAATTATTTACAATTTTAAATTAACATTAAGTAGGTAGGGGTATCTAAATAAAACACTGTCCTAAAAATATATAATTTTTTAATTAATAATTACAAAAAACATGGTATGGCAAAAAATATCGTAAAAAAACTGTAAAAATTTTTAAAATAATGTTTTAAATACATAAAATACTTTAATTTTATTAACTAAAATTTCATTTAATTTTTTTATGGTTAGTTATTAATGTTATAACTTACTACAACATTTCTTTTTGCAGCAGGTGGTGTTCCAAAAACAATTGAATCAGAGCTAAAAACCCATACATTAGATATACATACATATAGGTAATAAATAATGTTTAGAGGTAAACAAAAAATTAATATTTTGTATTTTTACCTATTAGATAAGTCATCCAAAAATAGAAAGCCCTCACACCGTCTGGAGTTTGCATCTTTTCTAATATATATCTAGTACCATTTGCACGTACCAAAACATTTTCAGGAAAACAGTGTTCTAAACACAACTCTAGGTTTTTTCGAAGCGGCTGATTTTCAAGGATTCCTATTAGAGAAAACCAAAGTTTTCTTTTCTCAGGATCTTGTGGAAACCTAAATAAAGTAATAAAAAATATGTATAGGTGCTCAATAGGTAAATCATTTTTAAGGTATTCTACATTTTACGTTAAATTTTCTTTGCCACTATTCAATATTTATTTATTGGTATAAGAAAAAATGGAAAAATCCGCCAACAGTCGAACGGGCTATTTTTTTTCATTTTTTTTTTTTTAACGATTTTAGACCTTCTGAAACACATTTCAAAATACTTTTTTTGCCCTGCAAACGCTATAATAGTATATTACATTACGAGTGTGGAAAATCACTTTTCACACAAGTGATATACAATATTTTTCCTACGACCACAAAATAATATCATCTAAAAAATGTAAAACCAAGGTTATTATTACTATAATAATTAAAATGTATTTAAAAAAATAATCAACAATTATAATCGTATTTATTCAATTTTCATATTTTTTAAACAAAAAAAAAACTGGAAAAAAAAAACAAAAAAAAACAAAAAAAATTTCTGCCACGCCAGGATTTGAACCATCGATTGAACGCGGTCGAAAAATGGCAAAGTTGATAAGTTCGACGTCCTAACCACCTGAGCTAATAGCCCTTGTGTCAATTGAATGATCTAATCGATTATGTATTCAACCAGAATAAAGAGCAAACATTATTTTAAAATTATTTTAATAATAATTGTTAAAGATAAATATCTAGGATCTAATTTACAACAATTTCAATAATTTAACAATCATATCGATTTTAGTATTAATATGGATATTACATAGATCAAAATGGAAATTAGCTGTTTGACATTTTGTGACAATTACTGCGGAAAGTAACATATTCTCACTCGGGTGGAAAGTAAATTCTTATTCATACGCGTGTGATATAGGGCACTTTCCATAGGACTATATAGTGTGATATGTGTCACTTTCCTAAGTGGTCGTAGAAAAAATATTTTTTTCTTACCTTAAAACTATTAAAATGTGTCCTCCAATTTCGATGTTGAAAAAATTTAAACTACATCATTTTGATTAATTTCTTGTTATAGAAACTGCTAAATAATAACACTAGACCATCCATAATGCAATAAACCATCCAAATTTTCTCGTAAATAGTATTATTTTCTTAATTTACGACCAAGGTGAAATTCGTCAAAATGATCAAATTTTCATAACCGCAATGACAATTAACATTGGCAGTGTGACATGTGTCTAAAAGAAATACAATGTTGCCATATCAATTATGTATTACATAGCAATGGTAATTTTTACCTATGCCCTGCGTTGTACCAGGCCAACCAATTGACTTCAGTATTAGAAAAATTATATAAAACTAACAATTTAAAAAATACCCATATCAAGATCTTCTTCCTCACCCTCATCGGCAGAATACTCTTCGACGTCAATATTGATATTTTTTTAAATTGCAAGGATTATACAATTTTCCCCTCCAGTTTTAAAAACTCTTCAACTAACCGAACCTAACCAACCCTCATTAGCTTCTGGCCCGTAAACCTCGATCCCAACTTTTAACGAACGTGTCTTGTATCGTGGGCATCTAATAATAAGAAAATATACAATAAGAAAATGAAGGAACGACTTCTTGTAAGGTGGCGGCTTCGCCGCCACCAGAAAATTTTAAAATCATACCTGGCTACGCCGACCGGCATAAACTCCAACGGCCTGGACACAGCTCAAATTAAAAAACCTAACCTAACCAACCCTCATTAGCGTCTAGCCAGTGAACCTCGATCCCAACTTTAAACGAACGTGTTTTGTATCGTGGGCATCTAATAATAAGAAAATATACAATAAGAAAAGGAAGAAAGGACTTCTGGTAAACCATACCTGGCTACGCCTACCGGCATAAACTCCAACGGCCTGGACACAGCTCAAATTGAAAAAAAACCTAACCTAAGCAACCCTTATTAGTGTCTAGCCAGTGAACCTCGATCCCAACTTTAAACAAACGTGTTTTGTATCGTGGGCATCTAATAATAAGAAAATATACAATAAGAAAAGGAAGAAAAGACTTCTGGTAAGGTGGCGGCTTCGCCGCCACCTGAAAATTTTTAATTCATACCTGGCTACGCCTACCGGCATAAACTCCAACGGCCTGGACACAGCTCAAATTGAAAAAAAAAAACTAACCTTACCTTACCAACTCTAATTAGCGTCTGGCCAGTGAACCTCGATCCCAACTTTAAACGAACGTGTTTTGTATCGTGGGCATCTAATAATAAGAAAATATACAATAAGAAAATGAAGAAAGGACTTTTGGTAAGGTGGCGGCTTCGCCGCCACCAGAAAATTTTTAATCCATACCTGGCTACGACGCCTACCGGCATAAACTCCAACGGCCTGGACACAGCTCAAATTAAAAAAAAAACCTAACCTTACCTTACCAACTCTCATTAGCGTCTGGCCAGTGAACCTCGATCCCAACTTTTAACGAACGTGTCTTGTATCGTGAGCATCTTATATTAAGAAAATGAAAGAACGACTTCTTGTAAGGTGGCGGCTTTGCCGCCACCAGAAAATTTTTAAACCATACCTGGCTACGCCGACCGGCATAAACTCCAACGGCCTGGACACAGCTCAAATTTAATTTTTTTTTTTAATATTAGGTAAGTACCGACATGCCGTATTTAACGTACAATCATCATGAAATAAAATAAAAAGACGGTTATCTGTGATTACTACAAATGTTTTCACTTTGAGATCCAAATTTACCTGCTGGCCAGACACTATGTAATTTTTCAGCCAACTTTCACTAACCGAACTATTTCCTGACTTATATGTTTTCTTACTCGATTTGGCAACACCGCATTTATAGAAACTAGACACATCAATTGTCATTAAAAATAATTTAATGTTTATTTATTTTTCTAACAAACTTAAAATGAAAAATAAGAAAATTTGATTGTTTATGAAAAAATTTGGTACGGTTTATTGTTCTATGAATGGTCTTATATTGATATTAGCCGTTTCTACAACAAGAAATCAGTGAAAATGGTTTATTTCACATTTGTTTTATGATGGAGACCCAACAACAAATTTTAAGGATTTTCAGGATTTTAAGGTAAATTTTTTTTTTAAATAAGTGTTAGCGGACCTAAAATTGTTATGCATAGTGTGTTTCCAAGTGTCTAGAAACTCTTTATAACATTTCAATAGTTATATCCGCCGTTCGAGTGTCGGCGTATAATACCGAAAAAATTACTAATTTATAAAAGGAATATCACTTTAAAACCTGTTTTAAGACTGTTTTAGACTACACAAGTTTTTGATACAATTTCTTATACAATTTAAATTGTGTATTATGAAACCTGCAGTAAATTGTCTAAAAAATTAGATTGGGTAATCATTTTTCAAACAATTTACTATGTGATCCTATATAATTTAAATTCTATAAGAAATTGTATCAAATCTTGTACAAGCCCTACTCCACTGGTTCAAATGAAAACAACATATCTTAACCTAAAAATACTTACCGATAAAACCATACATTTCGACTTAAATGATCTACCTTTTTGAACACTACACATGCATGTACCATAATTCTTTATATTTCTCACAAAAGTTCACAAAAATAGTATTTTATAAATGAATAAATCAATAAGTCACACAGAAACTGTCAGATACTGTCAGAAATACAAAATAGCTGTTGGCAACGTTGCGGCTGGTTACGGTACTACATTTCATTCATAAAAATTGTAAATTCGTAAAATAAGATATTCAGCGTTGCCGTATTTACGGAGTTCTTCGAAACCCTAATATTTTGTTTAGATTAATATTGATTTTTTAATAAAAAATTTAGCTTATATTAAAATTTCAAAGAATAATTTGATTAAAAACATATTTTTATTTATATAATATACAATTATAGTTACAGGACACATCAAATTTTATTTTTCGAAAGTAATTTCTCCAAATATTTTTTGACAGACTGATAAAATCGGCAAAGACGCAATAAACGAGAATCTGGTGGAAATAATGATTTGCCACATAAAAATGTAAACAATTTGGTCTCTTAGTTGTAATGTCTTTGGTTTTTCTAAAATCTTTGAAAATGTAGGTAAAATACTACTAGGTTTGAACACCTTAAACTCTTAAGATTCGTTTTTGTAAGTAAAGTTTTAACAACAGCCTTCAACCTTATTATAGTTTCTTTTTTATAGTAGATATCACACAAGACATAAATATGTATATGCCTAGGTCCGATCGCTTCTACAAAACAAAGAGCAACTTTAAACTTGGTACTAATATAAAAATGTAATTCATGGTGCTGTAAAAAAAAAAAAAAAAAATTTAGCTTATTCAAATTCTCCTACGTGGTTGTCATACGCCAAAATTTGACTTTTCTTTTTTGACATTCGTACTGTCAACCTAGTTTCCGTTTCCTGTAACAGTAATTTTTCTTTTGATTATCTGCTTCAAATTTCCCTTTTACATATGAATTTTCATATTTTCTTGTTTAGTGTTCTAATTTTCTTGTTAGTATAAAATTTTTTTGCTTTCTCATTCTCAGTTTAATATATTTTACTTCCAATAAATTTTGTCACCGCCACCTATACTCACTTTCAGTAAATAACACCTTCGTTAGTACACTATTTATCCGCTAATTTAAAATTTACAGTTTACTGCATTGATTCGTTAAAAATCTAGATAGATGTCTTGACAGTCTGATAATTTTTACTTTTTTACTTTTTACTTTCAGTAATTAACATTATATCCTTAAACATTTTTAAACTGTTTGTGCTTGTAAAACTATTTTGTGTTGTTTAGTTAATAATTGTCTTAAATGTGTTTTAATTAATTATTTTATTCAAACAGACATCTGGTGGTTTAACCTAACCTACATTAAATTTTTTTAAAAAAATACTTATTACACATGACTTTTTTAACTCGTTCTGTTAAACTTTTTGTAGCGCTTCCTTTATGGAATTAGTCAAGGTGAGTCAAGGTTATTGTTTAACTTTCTTTTGTGTTTTTTCTGTTATTTTGTATATAATAAAGTCCGTTCATGCTTTTATAATTGTTTTTATTACAACTGACTCCTTGACATTCCATTTAGGTGTGCCTGATGATGAAGTGACAACTTCGAAATTGGTCGCCAATTAAATTGACTTGTGAGAAATAAAGGACCTTTTCTTTAACCCTTACACTTAATCCCTACTACTCACATATGGCTACCCTCACTCCAAAAAATGCTGTAATATATTTGATTCAATTATTTTCCAGTTGAATGGAATTAACACCCAAGGTGAAAATATAGCAGACAACGGAGGCATCAAGGAAGCGTACATGGCCTACGAAAGATGGGTCAGCAGAAATGCAGAAGAACCACTTTTACCGGGACTTAATTACACCCAAAGGCAATTGTTTTGGATCTCAGCAGCGAACGTTTGGTGTTCAAAAATTAGAAAAGAAAAATTAAAAGAAATGATTATCACAGAAGAACACTCTCCAGATAAATTCAGGGTCAACGGATTTTTATCTAACATGGAATTATTTTCTAGAGATTTTAATTGCCTCACGGGTACTCCAATGAATCCCGAACATAAATGTCACGTTTGGTAATCGCATGTTTTAAAATGATGGCTTCTTGATAGTCCATATCAGTTTAGGTCACAATTTTATGCAAAATTTTAAATAAATGACATAATACTAGAAGTTATTTTTATTCAAGGGTAGGACTGTTCCCACGGCGCATGAGGATCACGCAGACGTGGAAACATGTCTATTGCAGTGTTTTATGACGGCAGTGTTGGCGATAAAAATTTCATAATTTTGTTTAATTGCACGAAAAGAGTTTACAGGATGGCAAGAGGACAAAAAATAAAATGAAAACAAAGAAGATGGCTTTGTATAGAAATCGAGATAGGTAAGTACATTATAGAGTATTTTGCAACAAGTGTTGAAAACTGATTTTCACACGCGTTATACACTATAATTTTTCTACGACTTCAAATAATATTAGGTTGTAACTTTAAATCTAATTTAATTTTTCAAATCTGCGATTGAATATTTGACTCTCATTTTCTCATCAATTCGCCTCCAGGCATCATTAACTAAGGTTCTGGTTTTATGGTTTGGATCCCGTGGGTTCGAAATGGTCGGCTCGGCTTTATAGAATGATACAAATTCTAACACCACTTCGTTAGACCACTCCATGATGAAAGTTACCACGGCACTGACAGTACCCAGCAGGGATCCCAGATGTACTGAGCCTAAATTCGTGAGCTTGATCGTGTAAAAATCGTGAGAAATCGTGAGATTGTACTACGCATGCGCAGTTTAGCTAAATATATATTGTTATGGGGAATGTTTTTTTATGAAATATATTGCACTACGTTGTGACGTTATAATTGTAATGAGCTTTAAATAATTTAAATCACGAATCATCATCCCCCATACAAATACTTAATGCTCCGGCTGTAATGTTATCTAATGCAATTAATGAAACGAAATGACTCAATTCTTTTAACTAATGGGTTTAAAAATTTTCATCCATGTATTTAAGACACTTACCTCTGAACCTCTTATATTGTCAGCTCTTGTATAGAAATAAAAATAAGTAAAAGTTTGAGACTCTGTGTATAACTTGTAGTTTTATTTAAAATAATTGATATCAGGGTTTAGTGCGAGTTCAAAAATTCTTTGTAACTAATGTGGGAAAAAAGAAACAGAATATTGTTACATAAATGTAAAAATTAACATAGAAACAAAAATAATAAAATAATTCGTCATTTAACGATCGATTCTTGGATCGAAAATGGCGTATTATACTATAAAAATACAGTTACCTATCGAACTTAATATTCTACCCACCGTACGGCGCTTTTAAATACGTAAGTAGATCTCTTTTGACCGGCTATATGGTAATTTCTCAAGACGGACAAAAGATGGCTTATATGGAATTCTAACCTAATCAAATCAAAATTTCTGAACAACATTGTGATGTTATTTTGTACAAAAAATAGAAAGATTTATCGTCTTTACGATTACTTAAGTACTCAATTTGGTAAGTACTTTCTTTTAATTGGTCACTAATGATAGTTTTTAATTGAAATACCTGTATAGCACTGTGAAATATAAGATGTCCTAGTGTTAAACTTATTTCTTTTCAGCGTCCATAACAGAAGGATGCTACAAGTACCTGGGGGAAATGGAGGCCTTACGACTTGTATGCCAATGCATACAGCAGTGATCGCCGACTTCCTGGGAACTCTTCTTCGGGCAGTTTTACATAATATTGCGTGGGTAAGTTAAATTTAATATTACCTTTGACATGTGTACACTAGTTAATCATTTATTCATAAACATTGAAGATTTAATATTTCTGTCTCTTTATTTTTAGGAAAAAGGAGTTTGGAGAGGAAATTAGAAGGAAAAAATTTTGTGTCCTTCCTCTTTCATTACTTTTCTAGCACTCTCTTTTGTTTCATCAACAAAATTCTGATTTGGATTTTTGAATCAAGTTGGATGAAAAAGTAATTAGCCAATCAAAATTTTGACAGTTTAGTTACATCTTTAAAATTAGATTATTGGATTTTTAAAGGTGAGTTTATTTAAACGGCTTATTTCATAATTTCGATGATAATTTATCGTTCATTAATTAATAGGTTATTTTGAAATCCGTGTTGTAATTTTTTTACAAATTTACATTTTAAAAATTATAATTTTCGTGTGGTAACATTGTCTCACTACATTTAGTTACTTTTGATCTTGTCAAATTTATCACTATACAGGGTGTAGTCTAAATACTTAGATGAAACTTTTTTAAATTTATTTCTTTGAAGACTTTTTATCATTAACTTGATATTCTTGGGATTCCGTGTTTCATTATAATATATATAGTATTTTCGATTTTGATGAACTTTGTCCGAGCGAAGAGCAAGGAATGACCGACTTTCAAATCTCAGTACATCTCTATCGATAGTGTGTTACTATCGAAAACTATCGATTGTTCGATAGTTTAAATTTACATGTTTTTAGTAGTTTTTAAATTCAATTTCACGCAATTCGATCAAATAAACTAAAATTATAAGAATGCACTTAGCAAATTCAGTACTATAGATGATAAATCTGTTTTAAAGATTGCCTCCACCTGTTTTCTTATGTCTCTGCTTACCTACTGGTGCATTTTTTATTTCAAATATTTTTTTTTCTATAAATAAAATGTATTACTTTAGTGTACTACGTATCAACCGTTGAATCAACGTTGGTATAGTTTCGATAGTACTATTACTATTGATAGTAATTCTTGAGACTATTAAAAATATTGATAGGGCCAGATATGGAAAGTATCCGACCACTTGCTGGGGACTGTCAAGTGTTAGTCGTCCGTCATTATCAGCCAACGCATTAGCACGTTCCTGGGTTGGACTTTACAGCATAATTCAATTGTTTGATTAATTAAAAAGAATCGTTTTACATAAAAACTTAAGGTTCGCTACTGCAAGCAGCTTGCTAAAAAATATCGTGAGATTCAGGCGCATTATCGTGAGATCGTGAGACTCAGTACTAAATCGTGAGATCTCACGATAAATCGTGAGATCTGGGATCCCTGGTACCCAGCTCCTAGCCGCGCCGTTGGAGCTGTAAGCAGTAAGCACGTGTTGCGCGCCCCTTTGAACCGTATTGATTTACCGACAGACGTAGGGACTCATCGCGCCGACCGAAGATTGGCAAGCCTGTCCTATCCAACGGAGCGGGAACTGGCAAAATTGGCGCGTAGAGTGCCACTACACGCGCCGTTGTATCCCGGCTTACGAAATATGAGTAGCACTCGTGAGTCATGACAGGGTGGTCCTAGCCTAGTGATAAGCGAAACATCTGAGTGGTTACAGTCGGCTAACCTGACAAACCTTCGCGTCCTCTTGAAGACTAATCTGTAACATACAAAGCAAACAATATATTATATTAAGTAAACTGAAATTAATGAATATGAGCGCGAATATTTCCATGAGAAATATACGGCTCCACTATTATCGCTTTCCGAAACTTTCGTAACAAACAGTTTCATTTTATCTGAAGGACAAATGCCCGTATAAACTGTCCTACAACGTTTGGATCCTGTCAGTTCGTCAACAAGGTACCAATCGTTATCGAGTATATTCGTAATTAGGGTCCTTTACAAGCATTGATAAGGCAACGTAAGGATACGTCATATGTATTATTTTTGATATACAAAAGTGGGACCGGTAGGCGTGGCTTTTGCACTCACTAAAATGGCGGAAGAGCAGAACCGGATTTACAAGTTCTTATTGTACTATTTCTGGTTAAATATCATTATTTAAACTATAAAAAAATAAATTTCCTTTTTATTGACATTGACTTAAAAGGTAGTGGAAGGCCGAGGTTATAAAAGAAGGGGGTTTAAAAGCTTAAATATGCCCGGTTTTCAGCCGAAAGGTGCTGAATAAAGTAAATGAAAGAAATAAAATATAACCTATTATCACTCAAGTGGCTATTAAGCGCTGGAGAATATATTATTTGCAAAATTGCAACTAATCAATGACCATGATATAACTAACTTGGGGCCGATTCCACCATTGGGTTTAACGAAGTTTAAAATTACATTTTTACATAAAATGTAATTTTAATCTTCAATTAATAGTTTAAACTTTAACACAATTGTGAAATTAACCCTAAAGCGTTGAAATCATTCACAGAAAAAATAAATAGTACATTTTTGGTTCACATAAGCGACAAAAGTAAACAGAGTTCGATTTATTGGACCAGTCGTCACACGTTTGCACTACACATAAATAGCCCAATATTTAGTTTTTTGTTTTTCTATGAGCCTAATGCTTCTATCTTTTAATCGGAAAGTACAAGGTCGCAAATGTCAAATAATCTAACCTTACTTTAATTAACAGCTTTCTCGAAATTAAGAACAAATGTTCATACACTAAAAGCTCGATGATCAGATACGAAACCTAATGCAAGGCTCGCGGAAAATGGCTAATAAGCAATCTCTGTGTAGGTAGATGCACTATTCAGGAAATCAAAATGTGGATTAATCTTACTTGGTCTTGGTACTTTTGTAGATTCAGACTGAAAGGTGTATATCTTCATGCAAGACATTCAGTAAATCAGCGAAGCCATGCTTATATTGATAGCACTCGTGGTATTATTACTAAATAAAAAAGGTCAATAACATTTTAATATCAACAAAATTAAATATAATTATGAATTTATAATGTTTAAATGTTAAAGTGTTTTAAAAACTATTTTTTAACTGACTTTATTAGTGTTCAAATTTGTACTACAGAAAATACTTTTTTATTTTTGAATGGAGGTATATTATTTATGTATGGGCCAGAGCCCATTAAAACAATACAATAATACATATTACAGTTATTAAATAATAATAAAATCCTAAATAATAATAAGTAAATTAATTAAAAATATGTATATATTAATTATTAATAATAATTAATGAAAAATCTAAACATAACTACTAAATTCTGTGGGAGAGATAGGTTAAGTCGCTTAGCAGATATTATTCTAGGAATAAAAGAATGAGAAGCATCATCTTAATGCATTGTTCGATATTAATTTATTCTTGAGGACTTTCCAATACAGCACAAACACATTTCGAAAATATTTCAAAAATATTACATTGAAACATTTCTGAAATATACCTGAAACGAAAAAATATCCTGTAAATGTAATATATCACAGTAATATTTCTGAAATAAAAATTAGAAATCTTTTAGAGATATTAAATAGTAATATTTCAGAAATTCTAGCTTTTTTTAAATATTATTAGACTAAAAAAAGACATATAAATATACATGTCTATTTAAAATACACAAAATTCAAACATTGATTCTTAAAACAAACAAACAAATAAATAATTTTTAAACATTATTTCATAAAATATAAAGGCGAATCACTTCATTTCCAAGTCCTTTAAATGCACTAATTTGAAACAGTTTTTTTTTAATGCCCCAAGTAAAGAAACATTTACGATTATTACAACCTAATCATTAAGATCAATTAGAAATTTTATTCTAACTTATCAAGGGATGAAAAAATTCCCAAACCGATATTCTACTCTCTAATATACCTTAGAGTTTAAATCACTTAACTGCACTATACTCTGCTTTAACATCACTGAACTAACTCAAAAGGCTTGATTCTCTTGAGTCTTCTTATTAGATTGGCATTGTTGAGGAGCTGGATAATCTCGAGGTTTCCATGTTGAAGCAGTCGTTGGTGACTACTGACAAATGTTTGTATTGTATTTTCAACAGTCTCCACTTTAAGGTTCCTATGAAGATCAGTATGTGGCAGTACCATGTTCCTTAATAATTTATTCTGGAAACGTTGAATAACTTTGATGTACTTTTACTGGCACATCCCCAAAGCTGGCGAATCGCTTCATTTTCACCAATTCCTTTAAACGCACTAATCTGAAACAAATTATAGGTAAGTAAAAAAGTATATTAATATTGTTTTAAATTAACTATAATAAAACAAACAATACTCAAGCATACACAAAACATGAAGCTCTACTTTTCAATCAGCTGTAGAACTAATATATAAAATTGGTGGAAGGACCGCAAATGTAGGTTATATTTAAATAGAAATAAGAATATAAAATGCCTATAAATCTGATAAACGAAATAGCGTACGATTAATGTACTTCTCAAGAAAATGCTTGGAACATATACAACTGAATTTAGAAGGTTCCCAATTATGCTTCTTGACAAACTGTATTCACGCGCTACGTTTTTCAGGATTTTTTGGAAATCTAAAAATATTATTTCGTATGAAAAAGTATTTATTCCAATATAGGTGGGCCGAAAAGTTGATAGATGATTTTTTTGCATTTTTAAAAGCATACTTTTACACATTTTATACAAACCTGTCATAATACTGTCCTGTATAATATTTATAATTTTGATACTAACCTATGAAACGTTATTCCAGTCGATTTTTCACAAAAACGTCTATCGCTGGAGCAGGAACGTATAACACAGCAAGGCATTATATACTTTATAAGTTTTTAACACTCAAAATTTGCTCAAACACAAATTAAATTCAAATTTAATTACACAAATGACACTAAAAATATAACCTATAAAATTTGACAATTTGCACTCAAAGTAATGGCGGACCGGTCCCACTTTTCGTTTACGCATGTCGTATCCCTAGGTTGCCAAATCAATGTTTACAAGTTTCAATCTTCCTTGTGCGTCCGTCATTGGAGCCTTTATTAGCCTGAATCAACACATGTTAGCCAACCTTTAATTTTCGTAACGGGGCATGCTTATTATCGTAACACGTATTTTGGTACCTTTGCGCATCTTCTGACTTTTCCGTTATCGTCACAGACTTCAGCCGTCAAAAAGGCATCATTCCACATACTTTGATTTGTGCATCATTCTCATCCAGGAGCATCGAGATAGAATGAAGTAGAGACGACACTATCTTGCCATATGACAGATGAACGCACTTCGAGTAATGGAAAAGTGTAATGAAAATTGCATACGTTGATTTATTTGAATTCAATAATTTTATGTTTGAAGATTGACGGAATGTTTAATTGTATTTCTGTTTGGGGCCTAAGATACTTAGATGTATTGGAAAGAGTCCAGTTATATTTCCTTAAAAGAGTTCTTTTAGTTCCCATCACTACTCCTGATGCTATAATCCGTTTAGAGACTGGAAGAGTAAAGTTTGCATTTAATATTTTTAAAATGTCCCTTAATTAGATACAAAAAATAATGACAATGGATAATCATCGATATCCAAAGCTTTGTTTTAAACAACAATTGCGTTTGATCAACTCTACAGATATAAAGTATAACTGGATAGTACAGTTGAAAAAGTTCTTTGTTGATATTGATTGTGTTCATAAATGGAACAATTTAAACCATCCTTCTTTTAGTTCATATAAAAAAGAATTGTTTTCCAAGTATTTTACACATTTACATGATTCAGATGTTAGTATAGCGTCTCGCTATCCTTTTATGTATTTATATAATTATGTTCCTACATCTTGTGAACCAAGTACATACTTACTCTTTAAATTACCAATCCAGGTTACCCGTACTCTTGCTCAATTGCGTATGTCCAACCATTTTAGGATTAAATTTACATTAAATGGTATTAGTTATGTTATTGACCCCGAACTAGATTGTACTGTGTGTAACACACATGAAAAAGAAACAATTTTTCACATACTTTTTGATTGCCCTATTTACTCAACAATGAAGCAAAATATCGCTTGCCTTGAAAATGTAAACTCATTGCTGCATACTTTACAAAATATAACAATTTTTGAAGCTAGGAAAATTGCTGAATATATTTGGAATATATTAAAATTGCGCTCTTTTGTACTGGAAGAATAATGTTGTTTTTATGTTTTAAGATCTAATTTTTTTATATCTGTACTGATTGCTGTAACTCAGGTTTAGAAGCAATAAATATTATTATTATTATTATTATTATTATTATTATTATTATTATTAATTATTATTATTATTATTATTATTATTATTATTATTATTATTATTATTATTATTATTATTATTATTATTATTATTATTATTATTTATTATTATTATTATTATTATTATTATTTTACAAAAAATGTATTTATTCTCTCTAACAGAGACTAGTATGGTGCTAGTATATCCTCTTTATTTTATCTCAATATCCAGGACTCTTACCAAAAAATAGTTCAAAGGGAGTTTTCCATGTAGTGGAATTAGGCGTCAAATTAATTCCCCATTATACAGCTGCTACAGCTTCGTCTCAACAATTTTTGTCGTTAGTTGAAGCTTTAACTGCTCATTCGTTCTACTTGGCCATAACCCCGATGGATCGAGGTAGCACAACACACGTTTAACACCATAGGTGCTGCAAAATCTGCTACAGTGTCCTTGGTGTGTCGTCTTCTTTTCCGATTTGGGCGTCCTTTGCGGGTATTTTCTTATCTTGCCCCTTTCTAAAGGTCTTTCATCCTCCTATTAATCATGGGTCTTTATCCTCCATCTACCGGTCTTAATATTCCATCCATCGGTCTTCATCATCCATTCTCCGTTGTAGGTCTAAATATTTTGTTCATAATCTTTTGTAATAAAGCAGGAGCATTAACCAAATCAAAAGTTATGCAGTAAGAACCATACATTACAGGTTCGCTATCGTTTAATTTAGAATGTTTAATTTTATTTACTGAATTAGTTTGTTTCTCAATATCGAGTAACGTAAAATTTGGTAATACAGCAATATCTGTTGATTATTAAGTTTTAGGTGGTAACTATCTTCGAAATTCTGGTACATGTATAACCTCTAGCAAGTAATATGTCTGTTTCGTAACAAGCAGATTTATCGGATATATTGGCAACATGAATACAGCAACATTTATATTCATGTTAATAACACACGGTAAAATAATATGAAAATTATTATCTTAATTTCTATATTTTAAATCAACATTTTATATCTACAAAAATGTCTTAGATCAACAAAAACACCCCTAACGTTTTCATTTTTAATTAGAGAAATGCCACCTACAAAATCCTGCGAAATAATAGTGGTTTCTTGTACACATAAATAAATTTTTTTAGACAAAGACTCGTTAATATGTGTAACGTTGACGTTATTTTAATTCAAATATGTCATACTTGGTTGCATCTAAGGAAAACTCCCAGCTAGCACAAAAACATCCCATCTACGTTAATAAGCTGCAATTTTAGGCTCTTTAAGCTCTCCCTGCAACTACCGAATGTCCGCAACGGCAAGACTTTTATAGCACATCTCACAGAAGTTACAAAGTGAAGTTCGAAAAACATCACACTAGCACTTTTACGGTACTTACCCCGAAAGTTGCTCTGAAACGTTCTATTGATGTTATAATGTGAATTAGATCTACAGCATTATACAGTGTGTCCACGGATGGGCTTAACTATACTTGTGAAAATATTTATTTTAAATTAAAAAAGTAATTCTTCATAATTTCTTGCTTGTTAAATAAATTTGATTCACATTGAGAAATTATGAAAAATAACTTTTTCTTTAATTTAAAATAAATATTTTTACAAGTATAATTAAGTCCATCCGTGGACACACATTGTGTAATGTAATACAGAGAGGCTGAAATTGAGGCTATAGTAAAATCTCAATCGAGACATGAAAATTTCAAATAAAACAAAATATTTATATAAATGTATTATTAAAATGTTCTTGAAATCAAGTACCAATAGCACAAAAGTAGAGGTAGGTGTAGGCGTGTTCTTTTATTCAGTGCTGTATCTAGCGCTTGCAGGAAACCGTTCGTAAATTAAGTGATGGAAAGACGATTGTATGTGTCAATCATTCTTTTTTCCAGCGGTGAGTTCACCAATGAGTCAAGGCATCCATCGGCTTTAAAACCCGATGGATATGTGATAGACGAATGGTGAGGATAATTAATCATTTAAGTTAACCTAAAATATAAGAGTTCAAATATAAAACGACGAATAGATAAATTACATCAATCACTGATGGAACAATTATTGAATAAAAGAACACACCTTATATCACAAACACAAGTACACATGTGGGATAGAAGAAGCTACCTAGAAAGCACTGAACGATTGGACAAAATTAGCTAAGTAGTATACCAATATTGCAAAGGTTCACTAAACCCTTAAATGGTGAACGATGATAAAGCTAGATTGGTGAAAAATAATAAACGAATACAACAATGACTAGGTACATATTATTATATTAGATTACTAGAGGATAGCTAAGTTCGCTGATTTCTTACCTAAGACGCAGAGATATATCTTTTTTAAATCAAGCCTTTTAACTTTTTTTGCATAGATATTTATAAAGTGCTATAATGTAACCTAAATACGACAATTTATTAGAAGAGCATAAATTATATTTTTATATAAAAAGATTTTACTTCTCAATACATTGAATAAAAAAGAAATTGATAACTTGTTTACCTATTATTAATTAAAGGAAATTATATAGAAATTAAAAAATATGCCTTACTTTGTTGTTTTAAATAAAACAACCAATGTTAGTGTATTGAAATTTGTTTGAATTTTACAAATTTTATGCTTAATTTCCAAGGTAGATATATCGATGGCTCAATCAAAAACCGCCACAAGTCAAAAAACAAAGCAATTACATTTTGGGTTCAATGGATGCAAAATATCATTACGGTTTTACTTTAAATACCACCACAAACAAAAATATCCTTAAAGATAAATCATTTAAAATGTAGCCACAAACTGTGTCTAAAACTGCCTCAATTCGAGTTATTTTCTTCAAAAACACCCAAATTTTTTACAACTATGCAACAACACACTTTTATAATCGTAATCATTTTATTTAACAGAAAAATATCGAAGCTTTTAAATAAAATATAAAGAGTATGTCAAAAACAAAATAATGATAATAGAGACTTACAAAATTTCAAAATGAAATTTCTCGAAATAATAGTATTTTAGTTGTGGCAGTATTCGATTGAGCCATCAATATGTAGATTTTATAATAAACAACTGGTGTTTTTTAGCAAGATATTCTATTATACTCGAGAGTATCATCTATGATTTCTCTCAACTTTTCTGCTGGGTTTTCACTTGAACTGATGGTTGCATTTCCAGGCAATCTAGCCTGTTGAAGAGAATGAACTGCTTGAATTCTGATATACCTGACATATCATGTACCTATAGATTCACTTTTTATAAAACTTCAGGTGTTATATTCTTCTTTACACTTCTGTAGTATTTACTTTTGCTTCTAAAATTTCTAGAATGTCGAAGGAAACCTAAAAAATAATATTTTTAAAATGTATTTTTAGTTCGATAAAGTATAATTACCTTTTATTTGGTATTTGGTGTAAAATGTTGCCGGACATTCGGTTAAATGTTTATCTTCTGGTTTACAACGATTGATCTGCAATTCTTTGTTTTTATTGTAGTTTTTTTTTATTTGGTGTCATCGGCATCGACTGCTAAAGATACTTAATGAAAGAAATAATAAATTTACATCAGGCATTGTAATCTGAAACAAAGACAATGGTTTAGAAAATAGTTATCTATTTTATAGAGGACCCTTACCAAATCTATTCGAATGTATAAATAATAATTATTTATAAAATAAATTCTGGATGTCGAAAAATAAACCATTAAAAGAGACAATTGACAAGAAAAACTGACAAGTGACAATTGACATAAAACTAAACGTTCTGAATTCAGATTTGTAATGTTTACGGTAGGTTAACTAGGTAAATAACAAATAGAAGTTTTGCGAGGTTTTGATTTCCCGCAACAACTTCTCATGAACGTTGCATTTACGTTGTACAGTAATGTTATTACGTTCCCTTAATGCAACATCGCCGAAAGGCTTGGCAACGTTATGTGCTAGCTGGGCTGTAACCATATCATCATTTAAAAATGGCTAACCTACAATAACAGAGACATTATCCGGTATGTCATAAGTAGCAGTAGCTAAATCAACATTTAAAGTTGTAACATTTGAAGGTACTATAACAAAATTTCCTGCATAACCACACAAACGTACTAATGTAGGCTTACCCTGTAGATGCAACTTGACTGCATCCGATTCATGAATTGTAACTGCAGCACAATCTGAGTCTACAAAGCGTCGTATAGGTTCATCGTTAATAACACAATCAATAAAATAGCAAGTACTACACAAATGATTTTTAGATAAAATTAAAATTGGTTTTGACTCACCCTTATTTTGTCGATCAGCTGGTCTTTTACTTACATTTGTGCACAACGTCCTGCTTCGTGTCCTAACAGGCATTATTTTGTGCATTCAACACGTGGTTTCGAACACTTTGACTGAAAGTTACATATATTTTTACATTTATCACACATTTAAAACATCCGGTTTTGTATACGGTTTAGTACTTCGTGTATTTATTTATTAAAATGGAACCGTTTACTGTAGGTTGTTAATCAAGTTCAGTTGTTTTTAAAGGTACGAATTCGCTCTCATCAAAAATAGAGGGTTAAATAGCTCAATGAGACAAGCTCTGAAGCCGTTTACAGCATTATTTACATTAACTGCCCTGCAGTAAGTCTCCCCGAATAAAGGTTTTATATTTTGTCGGTTATTGGAGTTCCTGGATGACTTATTAGAAACGAATCAGATATTTGATTATAAAATACCTTAAAAGGTTCGAAAAAAGAAACGTCTAATGGTTGTAATCGGTGTAATGGTGTAATGGTTGTGTTTGGAGAAAATCCTACAAGAACAATTCCATTTTCTCGGCAAAAGTTGAATACAAAAAGAGAAATATGTGAACTGTGATTATCAATCAGTAACAATACGGGTTCATCAACAGACGGTTTTGTGTAGTAAGCAAAAAGTTTTAAGTAGGAAAGAAAAGTTTCCGCCATCATCCATCCTGAAGGAAGACAACTATTTAACAACTCGGGTTTCATTCTTACTCGGCCAGATATCAAAAATGGAGGTACGAATGACCCGACAGCATTCATTGCATACACCAAAATTTTATTTCGATCTCTCTTAGCTGTCACTATTTTAACAACTCGTCGTTGTCCTGTAGGAGTGATGATTTTTGGTAGCTTCGTTGGCATAGTTGAGAGACCAGATTCGTCTGCGTTGTAGATGCGGTCTGCTTTAAACTTATATTTGGCCCAAACCTCTTCCAAAATTGTAAAAAAAAAATTTGACAGCGACCTTACTAAATCGTCGTAGCCGTGCAATTAAGTCGCTTCAGGATTTCTAAGACTCAACTTGTTAGGCGCACTAAAAAATTTAAACCAATCAGTCCCGGCAATTTTTGTTACTCTGTTGAACCTGTGTTCTATATTATTTGCTTCAGCGTATTGATATGCGAGTTTTCGAACTTGCGAAGAAGTTAATCTGTTTAGGATTAAAGGTTTTATTAAAACGACCTTTACTCTCTCGTAACTCTTCACTTCAAGCATCTCTTTTTAAATATCTTCGTAACGCAAGCTTAAACATATCTTAAGTTATTGCAGCTGCGTTATAACTTTAAGATCCTTCGCTTACTTCCCTCATAGCTGCTGCAAGGGACTCTTCGCTTCACTTCTTATGGTTGGTTTTGCGCTCGTACACCCGCGGCAATCTGTAAAAGAATACTGGCCTTATTATAATGCTTGCATTCATGGGGTTAAATGACGAAGTTGTATGCTTGCCTTCATCATTTTACCCCCCGTGTGTGAATTTATTAAATGTCGATGCTAAAATATAAACAAAGAACGAAACTTCAACAATTGTACTACTGGCATTACTTATTGGTACCTATTAAAGAATTGTTTGTAACACATTGGATTTGTTTACTAGCCTGAGAAATGCACATATCGTTAATAAAATTTATAAAATATTACTAGCCATGCTATAAAAACCATTGTTGACGTATCACTGCTGCAGTAATAAGCGGGCCGGACAACTGTGCATCAATTGTAATGCGGGGCATTTATACCTAGATGGAACTAGTAGTAGCACTTAAAATTAATTATGTTATTTAAATATAAAAGTTCGTCATCTCACCACCTTCGTCATCTTACCCCGATCTCCCCTACATGTATTAATTTATTTCATTTTATCTCTGTTTGTTGTATTATTAAATTAATTTTAATAATAATCTTATTTATTTCTATTTTTTATTTATATTCACATACCTATACGTTTTTTCATTGAAACATATTGTAACGGATTAGTTTCCCAGTAGCACGCTTCGACCTTTTCCCTAGTGACAGCGAACATAAAAACGAGACAGTCAAGTTGACAAGGAGATTTTTGGAAAACGTCAGTGAGAGCAGCATATAAATTGCAAGATAAATATAAAAAGATAAATATCCTTTTTTTAGTTCGTAATTAGTTTTCGCGTTATTTTGTTGATTATTTGTTTGTGTATTTACAAGAAATAAATAGTTTCCACCCACACTCGTGTTACAATATGTTTATTAGCTTATTAAATATAATGGATTTACGTTGCTTTATTATGTGCTTGCATGAATGATTACTTTTATTTCCTTTTAAAAATGAATTTCGAAGATAAAGCCAAAACGGTGAATAAGAATAAAAAAATTAGACAAAAATGACGATATTTACTGGAGCTTCCATCTACACTCTCCTTTTTCTAGCCTATCTACACCTGATCCAATAAGATTCGTCTTCCCTTAATTCTTACATTCTCAAGATTTACAGACCAAAATTCCTAGTCCTCTTTCACAATATCCAGACCTACTTTAACGGGGACTATACCACTACTTTACATGATCGGTATTATTTGTTATCCCGAGCAATTTAAATGGATTCTTAATTCCTCATTCTCATATCTTCTCTTGTAGATTCCGTACCCATTTTTCTTATTTTTAGTTAAGTTTGCACTGCTCTTTTATTTTTCCTTTTTCACCGCTTTAATTCTACAATACTGTAACGCTACAATATGGATCCATTTTTGTGGTTTATACTATTTAATTTTAATCGTAGGTGACCAACTTATTCTTATATTGTTCCTATTATAATAATTAAGGATTAATATATTACAGGCCTGTAAATGTCTTTGTGAGTCCGAAACTAGTCGCTCCTTTCTTTATTTATAATAAAATTGTTGTATTGATTTTGAGGTTATACTTTTTAATTAAAAAATTAGACCTTTACAGTGATTTTGTTTTATTTCCTGCACATATAAGAGGGAATTCATTTTGAAAATAGTAAAATTAGCGAATTTTTTAGCTTCTTTTTACAATTAAAAAGTTTGAAAAATGTGTGTTGTTACAGAGTTAGATACGCCACTGTACAAGAGGGGTTGTTTATCTTCTTCCTTGTGCCCACTTCCTTTCTTCCTCTACAGATGTTGCGAACACGACAATCGCCTACAAACTCGTTTCACGCTCCCTCTAGTAGTAATTGCTCGAAGGTCAAACTCACAAAACCTACTTACCTAAATTGTATCTTATCTATAAATCAAAATAAATGAAGTGGCTATTATTTATCGAAATATTAAAAAATATTGTCTAATCATTGTATAGAAATACATAATTATCATAAAACTTAAATTTCAACAAGATTTTTAAGATGTTTCGGTTGAATGTAAAAAAACAACAAATTGATAGCGAAGTTATATAAATCGATGAACAAACTAAAATTGTACTTATTAAAATGAATTATTCCTTAGGAATTTGGTGCGTTTTTATTTGTTTTACAGCAACCATTGCATTTGTAAAAAATGGTAAGTTGGGTAAATGGGTATATGATGTTTAACAATATTATTATACTATTTTATTTTTGCAGACACGCAACTTTGGTCCCACACATTTAAACTAGGCGAACAATCGTTTTTTATAAATTTTGAAGGAGTAAGTACATGGTTTTTTTTTGTAATGTATAGTTGAACATTTCTCAAACACACGACATTAAAAATGTACCAGAAAATCAAGAGATTATAATTGAACACAATGTTAGTTTCACTAAAGAAGACAATAGAATTATAAAGAAAGGAAGAAAAGTCTACAAAGCAAAAATATTGAGCAATACTGGTTAATTTTATGTTTCTAAATCAAAAACAAAAAAAAATCCAGTACTAGCTTTGAATATTACCCTTCAAAAAATTTAATAAATAACTCTACCAAGCCTATTGTACCTGCATTTCGTTTCTCCGGTAAAAAAATCTTCGGAATTATAATAATGCATTCTATTTTAATGATAATATCGTTGACATACGTGTGTTCAAGAATTTTGTATGGCATCATTGGATGTGAATGATTGTTTAATAAGAGGGGACTAGGTTTTGTTAATTTGGACATGCAGACTACAAAAACAGTGTGTAGAGCAAGGGATTTAAGCAACACACTATAAGATGTACTCTAAAAGTTTTAGTAAGTAGTTTAACATAAGTTTCTTTATTCCTAAAAAGAACGTTGCGAGTCGTGTGCCATTTTCGAAAATGCAGATAATGTCGGAAAAGAGAAATTACGTGAGAAATATATGTAATACTTTTTTTTTCTTTCTCTTGGGCTCGTCTGACTATGTGTCTTCGAATAACACTAAAGCCTATTGGCTTATTGTGCTTTACCCCATGTTAGTTCATAGCATCCACTCTATCACCTTTGTATCTTGTACAAGTTTGTACAGATCCTTGGGTGAGTGGGTTCTAGACGTTGTTGGATCAACCTGGGGTTGTCCAAAAAGAGCTTGTCTTTTGCGATCTAGAGCTTGGCATTCGCACAGTATGTATTTGGCCGTTTCTGGTTTCTTGTGACATAGTCGGCACATGAGTTCCCCATTGAACATGCCAATTTTGTTCAAGTGTCCCTTTACTAGGGCGTGCCCAGTCATGAACCCTGTTATCACTTCTAACTGGTTCCTATTCATTAAGAGTAGTTCTCCAGTTCTTTTGGGACATGGTCTGCCTATGAAGGCTTTTCCATGTGCCTGTTTTGGGGTGCTTCCCCAATAGTTGATATGTTGTTCCCGAATCCAGTCATTTATGAAACCCCGGACTGTACTTTTTGGTACTCCTGGGTTTGCGTCTGGTTCCGATGTTTCTTCTGACCCTCTTTTTGCAAGTTCGTCAGCCTTTTCGTTGCCTTCGATCCCTTGGTGACCTGGCATCCAAAATATTTTTACTCTATTTCGGTCTGCCAGTGTTCTTAGTTCTTTGATGCATTCCCATACCAGCCTCTACGTAACTTTCTGACTCGATATGGCCTTAAGTGCCGCTTGGCTGTCTGATATTATTTGAATATGCTGATTTTCGACAGCTCTTTCATTGTTCGTTTTTGCACATTGCAAAATTGCGTATACCTCGGCCTGAAATACCGTGGAATGTATTCCTATAGCATAGCTATGGTTAGTATCAGGGTTTTTAGAGAATACTCATGCCCCAGTGTCTTCCGCAGTCTTAGACCTGTCTGTATACCAGGTTTGTTCCTGTCGTTGGGCATTGGGCTCTCTTATGGTGATCTCCGCTCCTTTCTGTATTAAAATTTCAAATTGAGTATTAAAAGAGTACCTCTTGGTTATGTGGTCTGATCTCATGTCTAGCACGTCTCCTGTCACTAACCTTGAGATACTCACGTGACCTGGCCTAATGTCAAGATTTCCAAGTATATTACCTAATTTGTAAGCAACTAATCTTGCCTCCCCTTGTATCACATAGTGGAGAGGTGGGAGTCCTATTCGTGCTTCCATTGCAGCAGTGGGGGTTGTTTTCATTGCCCCCGTTATGCCGAGGCAGGCAAATCTTTGTACCTTACTTAGCCTCGTTATTGCTTTCCTTTGCTGTGTCTTTGGCCACCTCACCAAAGCTGCGTATGCTATTATCGGTCTCACCACCATGGTATAAAGCCAATGTCTGGTTTTAACCCAAATTTTTTTCTAAATGGTTGCCTTGCCATCATTAACGCTACCCGTGCCGCTATTGTCTCTCCAGTAAGGGTTGTATGTATAGTTCTCTCCCTTATCATAGATCGTTCCAGGACACGCATGTGTCCTCGATTCCTCTGTGTTTAAGATATCTAATGATCGGTTCAACGAAGGTATTGTCAAATGCACTCTCGATATCCAAGAATGCTTCCAGCATTACCTCCTTGTTTTTCAGTGTGTTCTCCAACCTTCATATTAATTGATGGAGAGTTGTTTCAGTTGATTTCCCTACACTATAGGCGTATTTGTCTTGGTATTTTGGCCTCTGAACCAATATTCCGTCTCTGATATGCCTATCTAGCAGTTTTTCCAAAGTCTTAAGTACAAGGGACATAAGACTTATTGGTTTTAGGGACTTTGCCATTTCCTGTCCCATTTTCCCATTTTAGTATGTTACAGAGTCTGCTGTATAAAATATCAGGACCTCTTTGTAACATTATTGGATAAATCCCGTCTATGCCCGGTGATTTATATGGTTCGAATAAGCTTATTGCTTATTTCAGTTTATCATAGTTCACCACTTGTTTGGCTATCCTCCAATCTTCCCTGTTGGCTTTATTTTGAGCTTCCAGTCCGTTTAGATTTCGGTTAGCCGGTGTGTGTGCTATGGTTTGTGCACCAGGGAAGTGAACCCTGAAGAGGTCCCTTACTGTTTCCTTCCCCGTGATTGTATACTCCCCCAGTTCATTCTTAAAGGTGTTAGTATGTAGTACTTACAAGAAAAAGATCGCTTCAGACTCGAAAAAGAGAACGATAAAACAAAAGTAGGTACTGATTATTTTGTAGCCGTTTATAATCTCTAAGAGGAGAAGTTTTGGTATTTTATTACAAATCAAAATTTAATACCTTCTTAAATTTTACTATAACTGAACCTGGATCTGATAATACCGAATGTTATCTGTGGCATGAATATGAGGATAACCGAGGAGCTGATGAGATTGGCTCTTGCGTACTAAATTCGATTTTTAAAAAAATTACAGACTACAATGGTTCAGGTATTAAATTCCTACTTTTCTTAGACAATTGCTGCGAACAACAGAAAAATCAATTAATTTATTCTACGTACATGTTTGCTTTAATGAAGTACCCCAAAATTAAATCAGTAATCCACAAATACTTTATCAGGGGTTATACCTACTTAAAACAAGGGACATGATGTACATCCCACAATCGAAAAAGCTATTAAAAAGAACCACAGATTTGGTCCCATATGTGTTCCAAGTCAATATGCATTGATAATAGCAAGTGCCAAATGTGTTTCAAGGATTTTTTCGATGAAAACTTTACCAGAATATATTTGTTTATGCCAAAATTTCAAGACCTCCGAAGTCAAGTTGTTTAAATTTATTCCAGGTGAACCATCAAAAATATTTTATAAGAATTCTTATAAGGATGATGACTTCAGTAAAGTCGAGATTACTCAAAAAACAATGAATTTACAAAACATTATTTTAATTAAAAAAATTTACAGGTGTAGACCTAAATTAAAAGAGAACAAGAAGAGAGATCTTTTAAGACTGGTAGAGAGTAACCACATCCCAAACATTTATGGTATATTTTACATAAATTTGTGATTTTATATCAATAAAAATAATAGTAATTATTAAATAAGTACATTTTTAAGACGGTTAGACTTGGGGCCTCTAAAAGTCTAATTATGTTTAATAAGAGTAGATTTGTTGTTTTTCCTTAAAGTAAACTTATTATATAATTAATATACCTTAAAGGTTAAAACATTCGTTTGTACGTATTCAATTTATACAATTTAAATAATAGTTATTTAAGTAAAATTTGATTTAGTTACCTATAATGTACAAGTTTGACAAAGTTGTGTTTTATTTGATCCTGATACCAGTCAACCTTAGTTTTAATGCGTATCGTTTTATTTCATTACAAAATAATTTAAGGTTGGCGTTCGCCCATAGAAATCTGTCGTATATGCGCGCTAACTGTAAACGAAGCTTTTTAAAAATTTTGGTTTTAACTTATTATTATGCGTTATTTTTGTATTTGTAGAGGACTTTCGACGATGCAAACGATTTCTGCAAGGCCAATAATCTACAATTGGTAGTTATAAAAAACCTTACTGAAAATACCAAAATGCTCAGAGAGTTGAACGTAATGGGTGGTAAGTACTTATTAAGCTAGATATTTTAAAATCTAATTAGAAATTTCAATTCAAAACAATACTGCTGTTTTTTATTTTAGGTTTGTATTAAGTGTAGTTATTATTATCAACAATATCATAACCGTTTTCAAACACTGCGATAATTAACTACCCTATACTCTGTTTTTAAACTAGGAGGAGCGATTTGAAGTTAAGTTGGTAATTCTGCAGACTTCTGATTGGTCAGATTGCAGTCAGTTTCACACACATCACTTTTTAGCATTAACATCGTAGCTAATTCAATTACTGACAAATAGTTTTGACATTTTATATTTTTAGTTTTATTATTGCTTTCATCCCTTTGATATCTCATCATTATTACTAGTTTTTTACTTTTTTTCGTTAACAACAGTTCTTTTCAGATCATCAGTAAGCAATTAATTGTATTGAATTTCTACAATTATGGGTAATTTTACACCGAATATGGGTAGCGCAGTTCCTGAAAAGCCATTCCAGAAAGGGGAGACGCCTTATTATTTTGCATGCTAGTTATAAAGAAGGTTTTGTAGAAAAGGCGTTGTTGATTTTTGAAGGCAAAAAGACGGAAGATTGCTATAAATGAATTCAGAAGTATTTTAGAAAAAGAACTAACCTTATTACTGATTTTTTAAACTAAGAATTAATAAATTTCTTACCAAAATGATGAAATTGTAACTAAATATTGAAGTAAACTTTATTTATTAGAAAATTGACCATTTACAAAATAAAACATTTATAAAATATTTAATGATATAATGTTGACATGTTTGTAGTGTTATGAAAATGTTTGTTCTAGTTTTCAAAACAAATCCTGACTCACAATAAGCTTTTAAATGCCTTCATTTGCCCTTTAGCGTATCAACCATGTGTTACAGTTCATCAAATTTCTAGAGGCTTTCGACGGCTAGACAGAGAAAGCACTACTGACAGGCATCCCGACGGATTTACGCAATGAAAGTACACTCTGCGCATCAAGTATTTCACTATTTCATTCAGACGTAAATGTCAGATGTAAATTTCGCTAAAACATTTCCTTTATTTTCGTTTGTTTTTTGCTCATTACAGTTTAATAGAACCTAAGTATGGAGTTTAATAGCAAATTAAGAGGCCGCGTGATTAACAGTCAATCTCGCGAAATAATAGCCAATGTTATAGAGTTTATGAGAAGAGAAGCAAACTTTAATTCACCTTCAATACCATTTAAAAATGTAAATGATCGTGTTGCTGCAGCCACAGGAGTATCTAAAAACACTGTCGTCCGCATTTCTGGAGAGAAAAAAAGAATCGATAACCGTGAGATATCGGAATTTTCATCACCAAGAAAAACCATTAAAAAACCAAAAACAGTTAATGATATAGATGAAGCTGCACAAGAATCAAATTTTATTTTTTTATTATTAGATAGCTATTTTTGTTTCTGAGTTGTGTTCATTTACAGGCTCAATTTTTTTCCGTTTCTCTTTTTGATTTTATATGGGGTTTCAAGTTGTTTTTGACTTATTTCGACGTAAATCACAACAACACACTTTTTTAATAAAGCAAACAAGTGTTAAGAGGTATATATACGTGTAAACTACAATTACAAAAAATTGATATGAAACCCATGAAACCACCAACAAAAATGTAAAGCTAGCTTCCGTACTAGAACATGGTGTCATTCGTAGAGATAATTTATCGTTTTGTTTAATAGATCAAGAAATGTAAATATTCCCCTGTTATTTTTTATAAAATTATAAGAGAAATAAATTTTTTTCTAAATAGTATAGTTTATTATTTTGTAGAAAAACAAAATTTCGAAAATTTTAGTAATGTTTCAGAAACAACCGTTATTAATAATAGGTACCATTTTCCTTAATAAGGTAGAAATAAAATATAAACTATTTCCACGATTTACAAAGGCCTACAAAAAAATTATAGGTATTTTCCGCTATCCTATAAAATTTATATTTTCTGACTCAATTTCAAAAGGTTGAAGGAATTCCAAAACACCTTTTATGGCATAATAATTATTTTCAATTCTACATACTATCTTTAGCTGCTTTTAAAAACGTTCTAAGAAAGTCCAATCAGACCGATTTAATCCCTAAACTATTCCACACTTTTAAAATTTAATTACCTAAAAATATTAAAAACTATTTAAAATAACTTGTTTAGCAGACTGTACAATAGCTATCTTAGTCACACGTAGCGCGTTCTCTGTCTGGGCGTCGAACACCTCTAGAAATTTGATGAACTGTAACACTAAATAAGCTACAGTATATCTATATTACTCATAGAACAAATTCCAGTCATTGTGTAATCCAGTTGCTTCGAGCATATAATATATGCTCCAAGTCCAGTTATTTTTTACTGAGAGTAAAGAGTACTGTATGTTATAGGTGTCCAGGCCACTAACTATTTTACTTAAGTTTATACATATAACAAATATATCCTTGAAAATGTAAACAGATCATATTTTATATT